>RJWH01004024.1:0-125082 GCA_004363575.1 Solenodon paradoxus | reverse complement strand
ACTTTCAGAGGGGGAAGGGCAGCCTAGATCTCCGTAGGGTGGACGCTCTACAGCCGGATTGGAGCCGGGGAGAAGGAGGGCACCGGGGGCATAATGGGGGGTACAGGGAGGACATGCTCTCCCAAGCAGGGAGACCGGAAAATAGTACCCCCTCTTCTGTCTGAACGGCCTCTACGTTGGAGAAGAGATGGCATCTCAGAGCAAAGAGTCTTCTGGATCCTGCTGTCCCAGGAGGGGACCCTTCTCTGCCCACCCCACAGTCCTCCCACAAATTCTCATTTTTCACTCTCCCTGCCGTCCCCTCTCCTGGCAGCTGCCACAGAAAGAGGACAGGAAACTAAGGGGAACTCCAGTTTCCTTTGGTCCTGGTCTGGAGTGGTGGCCACTTCGCCACCGCGGCACGATGAGCCCGGCCTTGGAACATCGCCAGCCTACCCCGCAGGGCAATTCACTTTCAGTTGGGTCAGTCCGGAAAGGTGAAGGCACAGGGCGAGGCAGGGCTGCTGCGCAGGAACCCTGTAAGGACCAGAGATGCGCTGACTCCCGCGCCCGGGGTGAGCCTCTAGATTCCAGGGCGCATAGGGTCCCAGAGCCGAAGGTTCTGGGGGGGAAGGGGGCAAGGCCCTGCAAGTCTTCTCTGCAGAACCTCCCCCCTGGTGACTTCTTCACCTGTAGGAGGCAGCGGAGCTAGGTGCTGCCGCGGCGGTGGCGGGTGTGGGTGGGAGGAGCAGGTTTCCAAATCCCCTTTTACATCTTTGATAAGTGTAACCTGGCCGGGCCGCGCTGCCCGCAGTCCCCGAGGGAGCCCCTTCCTTGAGAAAGGAAAGGTGAGCCTCCTCCTGGCGGAAGAAGGGCCGGGCCTGGAACCCACCCCTTAAAAGGAACCGAGGGGACCTAAGTAGCAGTGAAAATTCAAAGGGACTCTGGAGAGTGCCACTGCTTTTCCGCGACAGCGTCCTTTAGGCTCCGACACCTCGGGGTTTCTCCGAAAGGAAACGCTTGTGTGGTTCCTAATGCCGGATAACCAGGGTTCCACGCCCGCGGCCCGGTAGTCCCCCAAATGCCACAAAGCTGGGGGCCCAGCCCGCAGGAGAGAAACCTAGGGTTTCCCCAACCTAGGGTCGAGAAGCCTCGGTCTTCCTCCCCTCCCGCTCGAAGTGTCAAGTTTCCTCCGGAGGAGGTGGGCTGCGCGGCCCAGTCTGCAAAGTCGACTATTCCCAATTGCAGCCAAGACCGACCGTGCAAGCACACACACACTTTTGCACACTCACACGCATGTATAAGTACACGCGCGCACCGACCACTCGCTCCGACGTGATTCTGAGACGTCGGGACGGCGATCCCCGCTAGCGGCGCGCGCTTTCAGAATTTTCCGAAGGGCGGGGCGCCCTGGGCGGGGCGCGCGCGGCGAAGAAATTGATAACAGATTCGGCGGATTACGGCGGATCTCTTTGTTAGAAACCAAGCCACACAAACTGGACCCGCTCTCGGCCCCACGACCCCGGGAAGAACCCCACTTTCCCATTGGTGGAACCAAGTGGGAATGGGCGATTGGGTCTTCTCGGCTGGGGTCTCCCCAGCTCCTGGGTGGGTATAGGACCGGGGTGCCCCAAAGGGGATTCGATTAGAGAGCCTGCAGAGTCGCGTCTCCACTTAACCCTGAGCTCTTGCCCAGAAACAATTTGGCCCCCTACCGGATCCAATCCTCGCGCAACCCAGAGAAGGCCCTACCAGTTAGAAAGTTAGAAGGAACTCACAGCGACCTCACTAATAAATACATCGACTCAAGATGGTAAACATCCCTCCGTGCTTACTAAGAGATCTCAGAAGAAAAGACAGCACGGAATGAGACTTCTCTAGAGATTGTCACACGGGAGGTAAAACGAAAAGTTCTAGGGAGAAGCTGAGATTACCAAAGAACCGGCTAAACGTTTCCGAACACTTTCCCAGCCTGGGGATTTTGTGAGGCTCCTCGGAATCTGCTCCCAGTGTGAGAGCAGAGAAGGAGGGTTGCCGGTTCTGGAGAGGTTCAAGTGCTTGGTGAGGGTGAGATGGGGGTAGGGTGTTTGTGCGTCCAGGTTTCCAACCCAGAACTACTCTACTGGAGTGGTTGCTAATTTTGTCTCTCCTCCAAAACCTTCGCATTTGATTGAAGGTGGTCTAGCCCTTCTTTACCAACTGAGAGTCATGGTGATGAGGGGTGAGAGAAGGGAAACAGTGCGGCTGGTTAGAGAGCATTCGGAGGCACCGAAAGAATTCGAACGCTAGCGAGCACACAGCTGCCTAGCACCCAAGTCCCCATCTATCCGCCGCAGCTAAAGAGAACTTCCCAAAGACAAGACGAAGATCCGCCACCCACCGGTGCTCTCTCTCAGTGTAGGCAACGTCTTCCACTGGTCTCTTTGCTTTCACGACCCCCTAAGTCTCCGGGAGTGAAATGAGGAGGGAGATCGACTAGGAGGAAGAAGGGAATTTGAGCTGGGTTTGCTGTAGTGAAAAAGACAGTAAATTAAGAATGTTACCCTCTTAGTGGAAAATAAACGATTGTCCTTCCTCCTGAGCTCTCTAAAACAAGGAGATTGGAAAGGGGGAAACTTTCTAGAGAAAAATTCGGCAGCTGCCACAAAGTGGAAATATCCTGCCTGCGGGGGTGGGGGGGGGAATGGGGGCAGAAGAGAAGCGGGAGTAGGAAGAGCCGGCTGAGGCCGAGGAAAGAAAGATTTACTTGGGGAAGCAGACTGGGAGGGAAGCCCCGCGGCAGCCTCCGGCTGCGCCGAGGTGGGGAGTGGGGGTAGCCAGAGAGAAAGGAAGGGGGAACTCCTTGAGGCCAAATCAGCGCAAAGAATAGGAGCCGCCTGGGAATGTCAGGGACTCAGAATCAACAACAGTTCTAGGAACTAGGAGGCTCCAAGAAGGCCAAGTCCAGTTCTGTGCAGTGTATCCCTTCCTGCACCCCTGGGACAAGACTATCCAGCCCTCAAGACAACCGTCTCACCGACACACAAGTACTCCTATCACATGTAACCTCACAGGGGATGTCTTAACTACCCAAGCACAGGCTCTCAACTCTGGAGGGAAGAACAGGGCCCCTGGGAGGAGGAAGAGAATTAAAGGTCAATTCAACCCCTACTCTTTAGGAGCTGTTTCAGCTCATTTACATTAGAAGAATCTGAGGTCTACGGAGAGAGAAAGCGACACTTGTCCGGGCCAGAGAGAGAGCCAGGTCCGGATCGGGCCTCCAAGGGCAGCGATCTAGAAGGACCAGCCCTAGTTCACTCGTTCCGGTCCTATTTGCTTAGGTCCCTCGGAGTGCGGCGACCGTGCACTACGGCTCACTTTCTGGGGGCCTCTGCGGGGCCCTCCCTAGAAAGTGGGACTTGATGGTCGGGAGGGGTGAGCAGAGCCTGAGGTGGGAGAGGGAAGAGCTGCCCGCCTTCCCAGTGGAGTCTCCGAAGCGTCCTACCTCAAGGCAGCCAACAGGGGGCAGCCGGCACCGCACGCGAGGAAGAAAAGCCAGTGGGAGCTCCGCGCTCAAGGCGCTGACCCCCGGTGCACCGGAGCGTCAGCTGAGAGGACGGGAAGGCTAGGGACTCTCGACGGGGCGTCCAAGGGAGGGTGCGCCTTTGTGGGGCCGGGTCGGACTAAGACGAGTGTGCTCAAGACTCAAGAACAATTTCCCCTTACTCCACCCCCACCCCGAGCCCCGCACACGCGGACGCACACAATTTCTACTGCCTCTCGTCGCTTGTGCACTCTGGCATCGCCCCCTCGGAACTCCCCGGGCAGAGGCTGTTTTAGAAACGAAATCTCGGTATCTGGCTGGTTGCAGCCTGTGAAAGTTGGCGGGACGGCTGGGAAGAAGGGGGACCCCACCGCAACTCCCAGTGATTTTCAAACTACGAGGAGTCAGTCCCTACAGCAGAGAGAGAAGGGGACCCGTGCCAGATTGGGACTGAAAAGTAAAACAAGGCCGAGAAGTTGCCAGGTTCTTTTTTTCACCTTTTTTGTTTCTGTCTTTCGGTGTGTGTGTTGGGGGAATTTGTTTGCCTTTAGGAAACCCTTAATTCCAATTCCAACCTTATTCTCTGGAAAATTAAAACTGAGAGACCAAGAAAAAAATGGAAATAAGGATCGATAGCGCTTGAAGGGCAGAAAGGAAAAGTTGTTTGAAAAATAGCAAGTTATATTGCAGTAAGAAAAGTTAACTTTTCGTAAAAGTGAACTCTCGGTGACCCTCGGAGTGTGTGACTCGGCTTTAACATACAACTGACAATTAAAACAAACAAGAGTTCACAAACTGCCCCCCGCCCGCTCTCCAGCGGAGGCCCAAATATTTCCAGAGGACAGGGCCGAGTCCTCGCAGGGGGCCGCAGCGCGCTCTCCCGGCGGACGGATTACAGCCGAGACGGCCAACACTCCCCGCCCCCATCACCGCCGCAAAGTGCCGGAGCTCGCCCGGTGGCGGCTAATAATGCTAATAACGCGACTAGGTTCCCCGTGCCGGGGTGCGCGCTGGCCTCCAGCCAGGCACTCTTAAAGGCACAGGCCTTCTGCGCCAGGCTTCCCTGGCAGCGAGAAGCCTACAACCTGGCCTCCCTCTGCGGCCGGACTGCGCTGGTCTGGGGCTGTGGATTCCCTCGTCTGACGGTCGGTTTCCCCACCGAGGGTTCCTCTCGCCCTCTCTCAGTCCTGGTCAGCTCACACATCCTCTAGGCGCCCATCCAGTGGGTGCTTAGTAAATATGTGTAGAAGCGAATAATCATGTTAGTAAATTGCACTCGAGTTTCTCAGTGTGAAAGGAAAATCGTCCAAGAACCGCACCGTTTTTCTGCCATAGCACTTCTCCACTTTTTCTCTAAAGTCGAAAAGTTTTGAGCTTTTTGGTGAGGCCAGAAGTTGTTTCCCAGAAGACAGAGGTTGTACAGGAGAGGGGGGTGGGTGGAAAGGGGTAAGGGTCCCCGACAGCTATGCGGGAGTTCCAGCCTCTCGAGAAGGTAGAAGTGGAGGGCTAGGAAGATGGGTGTGTGTGTGTGTGTGTGTGTGTGTGTGTGTGTGTGTGTGTGTGTGTGTGCGCGCGCGCGCGCTAGGGTAGGGTGGGGGTTCAGCTAAGTTACAAAAGAAAAAAAAAGTAAAGGGAGAAAAGAAGCGAGCATCCGCAGCACACAGAACACCTACCTTCATGGCGAGGGGGAGGGGGCGCGGGGAGGAAGTCGCCACCCGAGCGAGGGCAGCCGAGGAATCCGAGCGGAGCGGCCGGGTTAAGCCTGGGGGTAAGATTTGGCGCAAAGTTGAGGGTTCCTCCCCGGCGCGTCCGGCAGGCGCAGGGAATAAGAGCCGGAGCGGGCACTGGCGCCCGACTTCGGGCGCCGAAGCCGCAGTTGCTCTAGGATGCGCCCTGGAACCCAGAGGGCTCGGAAGCCGGTCGGCCCGCTGCAGCAGCAAGGCCTGGCCCGGGCGCAACGAGGGAGCCGCGGGTCCGAAGAGGGCGCGCAGGCGACTGTTCCTCGGCGAGTCGCTCTCTCTCCAACGTCCATCAGCGACGGCGGTAATTAGGGCTTTCCAACCCCAAATGTGGGCGTGATTGTGCAAAGGACTTTACAACAAATAATAAAAAAAAAATCTTCACAAGACGGTGAAAAAAATGCCCCACTACTTAACTCTGGCCCGGGGCAGGGCGGGGGGTGGGGGTCGATCCTTGCGCCCAGGTGCCCCCAGTTCATTCACACCACGGATTCTGCAAAGTCCTCGCGGCTCACGCCTCCTGATCTCCAGCTCCTCCTCTCCAAGTCTGTGGCTGAAATGTCTGCTTCCAGGCGCTGGTCCTGCGGCCGCGAATATGTGGACGTCTGTGTACACACAGACACACACAGACACACACACATACAAACACACTGAAGTTTTGGGTGCACAGAACAATCAGGCGCGCATGGATTTTTCTCCGGGAGATGCCGCTGAAAACGCGCAAGTCGCCATCCGGGCTGCAAGAGTCAGCGCCAACTTCTGTCCTTTCATTTTAGGGTTTGGCAAAAAGGGGGCGCAAAATGGGTAGAAGTTGTCCCCGAACGTTTTGCCGCGCGTAGGGTTTACGGGGCGACGGGCGACTGCCTCCGGGAGACGAGGGCTCCCTCTCCCAACCCCCTTCTCTCTCTTCGGGTGAATCCCCACTGTCCCCCGCCTTTCCAGGGCGAAGGGCGCAGAGGAGCGAGGGCGCCGCTGGCGTGGCGCGGCGCGGCGCGGCGCGGGGAAGGTCGAGCTCCGCGGCGGTTCAGCTCCGGCAGTCCTTGGCTAGCGCGGCCGCCAGACTTCTGGTTTGGCGCCCGGGCCTCGGGGGCGGGAGAGCGAGCGAGCGGGCAGCGGGCGGTCCGGGGACGCGGCGACGGCGGCGGGAGGAGCTCGCTCGGCAGCAGCCACACCAAACCGTATTCTGGGCGGCGGAGGCGGCGCCTGGGAGCTCGAAGCAGCCTTCCACGCGATCCGGTGCCCCGCAGACAGACTGACCGACCGCGGGGACCGCGTCCCCCCCACCCACCCCCCGGCCCTCCTGGCCAACTGCCTCCCTCTCTCCCTCCCTCTCTCCGTACTCCTCTTTCCCCAGTGTTCTCAGCGAAAAAAAAATTTTTTTTTCTTTTTTAGTTGCAGAACCCAAGGCGACTGCAAAGAGAGAGAAGGGGGCGGGTGGGGGGGGGAGAAAAAAAAAACCCGCAACTTTGCCTGTGCGCATGCGTGATGAGGCCGGCCTATGACAAACTCAGCCAGATTTTAAAGTCGTACCAAGGGCTGGGGTGCAGGGGAGGCGGGTTCCACTTCCTACCGGAGCCCCCTTCTTTTCGCTCCCCATCCCCCAGGCAACTGCTGAAAGAAAGTGGTCCACTCTCCGACCGCTGCCTGCCCGCAGCCAGGCTGTCTGCGGTTCTTCCAAAGCCGCTGACCTACGGGAAGCTGAACCCCAACTTCCCTGGCTGAGCCCCTTCCCTCGTCGGCCCCGGGCCACTCCGACTGGGGCTGCAGGGTGCTGCTTCCCTGACTGGGAAGCCCATCACGGACTTGCTCCCCATTCTTATCCCTGGGAGAGGGTCCCTAAGCCTGAGAGAAGGTAGGCGCACACTTCCTGAAACTTTCCGGGTGAAGTAGATTTGGGTCCTGGGGTGCATGATGGAACATCCAGCGATCACCTAGGGTATTCAGGCGCGACGCAGGGTCCTACCTAGCGGATGTTAGTGGGTGCCCTGAGGTGAGAAACGTGCAAAGTTCTGCAAAACTGGGTGGCAGAGCTTCTAGACAATTCCAGACACTTGCGGTATTTGGGACTCCGGTGGAGTGAGGTTGATGGGTGTGCACCCCCACCTCCCGCACACCAGAGATACCATCTCCAAACATACCTCACACTGGAGCGCAATTATTGTTCTGAGTCCTCCCCATCCTCCACATACAGAAAGTGGAAGATCACCCCTGAGCGCGCGCGCGCGCACACACACACACACACACACACACACACACACACACGGAGAATGAATTCAATTATCGCTGTCCATCTGACATGCACTTGACCTTAAGGCATAAAATCTGTAGCTTGGGTTCTTCATGGTGATGGCTGTTTTGTTCCTTCCGTCCCCCCCACTCCAAACCCTGGCTGATACCCGAGGGCCCGCAGAGACAGGCTCCGAGGACGAAATACCACCCTTCGAAATGCTTTCTTGGTCCCTGCTTATCCCAGCTGACTGGGCATGGCCTCCTGTTGCCAGGCGCTCCAAAAGGACAGTGTGGGGTTCCCACAGACAGCTGGAGATGCCCACAGCGCCAAAAAACTCCCCTTAGGAACCTCCCCCTTCAACTCCCAGACCACTTTCCCACACCTTCTATAGATCTTGACTCACCTAAGAACCGGTGAGCATTTTCCAATCTAGCCTGAGATCTGCCCTGGTCAGGAGAAGGTCTAAACGTGCGCAGCACGTCATTCCTGGGTATGGTCCCCCTGCCCTTCCTGCTCGCGCCTCTGGTTTCCCCAGCGTCTGCAGGCTGGGATTCCCCTAGCAGAGAAGTACGGACGCCTCCTGGGCAGATACCCCAGCGTTGCCCCTTGAGGATTCCGAGGGCGGACCTAGGTCGCTGTGCAGGCAATGAGCAACGACGGGAAGTGAGTTGGCGAAGGCTGGAGCTCCCGAAGGGTGCCAACGCACTGTGCACCTGAGTGCCCGAGGCATTGCAGGAAGATCCCATTCCTAGGAGCAGGGCCATTAACCTGAGAATTTGCTCCACCCAAAGAGCCCTTCCAGAAACAGTCGCTACCCAATCACAAATCTTTTTTTTTTTTTTTTTTTTTTCTTTCAACTCTATATTCTCAATGATCTGGATAAATGCCTGCTTCTCTCTAATTTCCTTTGCTTATGAAGACACAGCCTCCTCTGCTGTCTATCCGCAAGTGGAAACTGATGTTAGGTAGACGTTCCCATCCCTGCTCTGCCACTTTCTAGCTGTGAAACCTTGGACAAGTCATTTAGCCTCTCAGCATTTCAGAATCTTCCTGAACACACACACATTGAAAAGAAAAAACACTGGGAAATATGGTACATGCACGTGGCAGGGATGCAGCAAAAAAATGAGAAGAATGACTTTAAAAATCAGGGATATGAGGAGAATGAACACTGATGATCAGGAAAAACTAAGTGGCACTCAGTACCTGCTTTTCTACAAAGAACAGCTCTGAAAACAGAGGTTTTCTAACACTTTTGGTGGCAAAATTAGACCTTACATGACAAGATCATTTGTAGCCTTGACTTCTCCCTGAGTTAGAGCACTGACTTTTGCTGACCAAGTGACACCAGAGGGGTCACTTCCCCTTCCGCAACTCTATTTCCACCCCTATATTTCTTTCACTGAAGAAATATGAATGATGTTAGTTAGGTTCATGGATGTGTCTCCAGATTCATTGGGACTGTGTGCAAAGTAATTTTATGCCCTATTTTATCTTTAAAAAACAAACCACAAAACCCACATTTCCAACCAACCCATCTAGCACCAAGGACTTCCATAAAGGGTGATGGATTTTTATCAGATGTAGGTGCACTGCAATTATGCCCCCAGAGGATGCAATAAATTCCATGGCTGCAATTGTCTGCAGCTGTAACTCCAGTGCTCAGAGCAGTGCCTGGCACTTAGTAGGTGCTCAGTCATACTTGTTGAATTACCAAATGAATGAGCGATGGCTTAAAAGGTTATTTGCAAAAGAAGTTGTCCAGGGGAACCAACTTGAAGTAAAAATCCACTTTGAGCCTTTCATCATGGGAGGCCGCTCTGGAAAACAAGGTTCAGTTATAAGATCAGTTCCACTAGTGTTGACTTGTCTGCTTGATGAGCAGACCATTGGAAGGAGGGCCATGGATGCCTCTCCATCTTCATCTTCAAAGGGTCTTGTTCACCTGGATTCTCATTGGTGAAACGCCGTGCTTCCCCTTGCGAACGGTGAATGTGTATGTATATGTAATCTCAAATTGAGTCGTCTGCAGACACACTGGCAAAAGCATCGCCATGCTCCACTCATTAAAAATGCTTTTGAGTCTGTGGAACAAATAAATCAATATTTTTGGCTGTTCTCCCAACAGGGTGATTTCACAAAACAGAGTGCAAGATAAGGAATTTATGAACGATCGCATCCCTGTGCTGCCTTTCCCGGTGGGAGAAATCACAGCCTGGGTTGTCTTTCTGGGAAAATTTACCCCGCTTTTATGCCCAGCAAATAATATTTTATGACCCTGGGTTTATGGTGGTGTTTGAATGATCCTCTGTGGAAAGCGGGTTTTCTCTCCAGTCACTAGAATTTGTCAAGAGGGCTGGAGGCCATAAAAGAGGGATGGACCTCAGGGACAAACAGGCTCCATCTTCTGAAATAAACTAATAAAGGACCCCAAGATGTTTATTCCTCTGCCTCAGAGTCAAGACCAGCCAGGCCGCCTGTGAGGGGCCCACAGATGGGTCACTAAACAGGACAAAGAGGCCGGAAGCAGAGTAGCCAGGGCTCCCTCACCACCACATGGCCACAGTCAAAGTAATCTGTCACTTTGTGTTGCCACTACCACAGGCCTGGGGGTGGGGGGTGGGGGACAGGGGTTCCCTTGAGGTTAAAGGACATTTGGGACCCCAGGCTCACCCTGAGAATCTCAAGCTCTCTGAGCACTTCCTAATACTGTGTCTCCTAACTTAGAGCCCTCTTTATTGTTCTCTTGTCAATGGTTAGTGCTTTGGAGCTGGTGGGAGTGTGAGTGTTGAATGGATGCTTTGTGGTTTTGAGGGGTTTTTTTGGTTTTGTTTTTTAAGGGATATCAGGGTCAAACAGATTTGCCTGAATCCCAGCACTGGCACTGCCTTTTGCTGACCAAGTGACATGACAGGAGTCACTTCCCTTTCTGCACCTCTATGTCCACCCCTATAAAGTAGAGATTATAAAATATTTCAGGGGCATTCCAGCAACTAGGATATGTACAAAAGACCTTGGTCCAGCCTCTACCCATGGCACTAGCTTCTGTGATTATTTCAACACTAGGAAAGTCACTCTCTGACTCTCCAGGTAAAATCCTGAGACAAATGCAGAGACTGAGGAGGGTAGGAGCAGGGGTATGGAAAGAGGAGAGAAGCATGGAAGACAATTACGCAAGTATCTACCATGTCTGCATTACAATATTCAGTAAGGCTGATCAGTGCTGAGATAATGATGAGTAATGAAGAATCGCTAGTAACATTTATTGAACCCTTTCTATAGTTAGATGCCATCTCCTGTCTGAACTCTTTATGTTCATTGCTTTGCTGCATGTTTAATACTTTATGGAGTAGGTACTAGTATTATCTACACTCTGTGGGGAAAAGGAAAGGTCCCAAGAGGTCGCAATTTTTATTCCCTCAAGCTGTTTTATGGTTCAGATTCAACAGTATGAACCTTCATAATGTGACTCTAAGCAACAGAAACTTAACTACCATACACTTCCTAGAAAGACCAAAAATATAAAAATAAAATAAGGATAAAACTATCATTTAAAAGGCATCTCCAGTACACCCTAGTGGCCTAGTGGATAGATAAGGCCACTGTACATAGGCCACATACCTCCAAAGGACCCAGCTTCTGACCTGAGGCTGGGGAAACAGCCATGATGAAAAACTAAGTAAAATCAATATTTTTTCCTCCTCTCTCTGCCTGCCTCTCTTGTCACCTTCATTCATACCTGTACCTTTCCTTACAGGAAAAATAAATAAATAAAAATAGGTATCTCCTTGGTTCCCCAAATGTGCCCTCATAGTCTCTTTGGCCTCTCCCACAAAATATTTACCTTAAGTGGAAAGAGTCCTTCCTGAAAATGTTTCATTCACTCCACTAATCACCACAACGAATACCAGCAGAATCAGCCATACCAGGAAAAACTGATTCCAATTCAATTACATGGAGCTATCAAGATTTATCTTACTTCCTCAACTGACTTGCAGTGGAAGCCATGATTTCCCTGCCCTCATTCCTCCACCATCGTCAGAAACCACAACCTCCATACTCAGTAATTCTTGAACTCTTCCCTTGTACGGTCTCTGAAAAGAGCTGGGTCTGCTGCAACTCCTGTGTTATTCTGAACCGACAGAGGACATTAGGGTTCTCTCTCCTTGGCGCAGTTCAGATCATCTCCTTTCCCTGTGTAATCTAGTTTTCCAGATGAACTCTAAGCAAGTTAGAATGAGTCTGACAGGAGTCTCAAGACACATCCTTTCCAGTGGTTGTTCCCTCTGATCGAAACACAGTTCCTCTGATCTGGGCACCCCAAATTAATGAAGAATCACTAGTAACATCTATTGAGCTCTTTCTATGGTTAGATGCCATCTCCTCTCTGAACTCTTTATGTTCATTGGTTTGTTTCATATTAACTTAATATAGCCCCGGCTCGCTCTGTTAATGAACCTGTCTCCTCACCTTGCATAATTTTCTTCTGGTATCCAGATTTGAAATGAGCTTTTCATTTACATCATCTTTGTTTTCTGTTTTGTCTCACTAGAACATGAGCTCCAGGGACGCGGGTCTGTACAAAGCTGTGCCTTCAGTGATTGGCACAGAAAAGTACTATGAATGAATGAATGAATGAATGAATGATCAGACCCCTCTCACATAACTGCTAAGCAAGAGTTCTAAGCCTGCTAATCTGACTCTAAATATCAGGGGCTTGACTGCCATGCTTTACCTACCTACCAATAAAGGCAAAATTACTTTTTAAAAGATGTCTCCCTCGCTCTCCAGATGTGCCCGTACTTTTTCCTCAGATCTCTCCCATGTGAAACTTACCTCAAATGGAAAGAGTCTGATAAGAGAAATATTTTCCTCTGAAGACAGTTTTCCATGACCCTTCCCTTTGGTCATATTGCTTCATTTGAAGAGTCATTTTCCCCTAACTGGCGTTTTCTAATCAAAGGCAGCTGAATGGTCAGTGTCGTCCATTCCACATTCTGAGGGGGCCACTAGTCATCTAGATGCTGGGTTCAGAACATAGAGTAACCACTTCTGGGGAAGCACAAGTCCCTTTACTAACATGGAAGAAGCCGACTAGTTTTAAGGGGAGGTAAAGGAGAAAATGCTGGAATTTTATTTTGTCTTTATTTACTATTGGTTACAACTTTTCAATATTGTAGTCTAACTCTGTGTGTTAGGATTTGGAGATCTGATGAGGTAGTCTCAGGAATGACTTTTCTTCCCAAACAAATGGCTACACAGGCATGCTCTCGGGTATGTCGTGGTGAGTCATTCAGCTAAGCAAAAATTTCTCTGGAAGGGGAATCTCGAGAAGTGTAATCTCTTTTCAAAATGTTAGACATGTATGCTGTGAAACTGGCTACCAGAAGAATGAGGTCTGAAGAGAAAGCAGCTCAGACTTATTTCTGACAGATTCTAATACAGATCAAGTCCGTCTCTCCCAGATCAGAAGCAATGAAGAGACCCCCTTTTTGACCACCTGGAAAGTGGGTTACATCGGATGAGTGTTAAAAATAGACTTTGCCTGTAAAAGAGAAGTGCTCTTGAGTCTACTTAAGAGTATGAACATCTTGCGTGGTCAATGTCAGCCAAGGGACACCTAATTTTTAATATAAAGTCAATGCTAGAGAACATTTTTTTAGTAAGAGAGATAGATCATAACAAAATAACTAAATGAAAAGGGCAGAGATTAACCATTTAAGCAGTTACTCAGTCTTGTTGACACCAAACTGTATGCAAAATATCCAGGAAACAGACTGCATTTTGTTGTTGTTGTTTATTGGTAAGTTTTCGAGTCTATTCTGACTTATCAGAGCAGTTCCGCAGCATTTCAACTGGAGTTACTCTGCTATGATTTTTTACGCAAATATTCTCAATCTCTTTCAAAGGAAACTCTTTAACATATTAAATATTGGTATTGATTGATGACACGCACCTTCAACCTGTATAACGTTATGATGCAATGTTTTGTCAATAAGATTTTTTTTAAATAAAAATAAAAATGAATAAAAGGAACCTCAAATAATTCTAAATAGCAGAATTATATCCCAAATTCTTTTAGTTTTGTATACTTAGCCACTCTAATCATCAGTGCTCCAATAAGGTGATACTGTTATGAGTTCTCAAATCTGTCTCAACACATCAGTGAATTTTGGATAAAAAGCTTCTTTTCTCCACTCATTTTAATCCTTGATTTAGTGATCCATAAGTGTCCATTAAGGTCAAGTGACAATTTATTGACTTTGAAAAGCATGAGAAACACTCCCAGGGCAAAAGATCCAAATACCCCTGAGCGTATTTAAAGTAAGTGGTCTTGACTTAAGAAAAGATTTCTAGTGAACCCAGAAGAAAAGCAGTCACTCCTTGGAAATACCACAGAATTCAGGAAAGTGAAATGAATAATGGCAAAGGATTAAATTCACCTATTCCAGCCCGTACATATATCTACTGAGTATATACAGGGACTTGATGGCTCCACTCACGTGTCAGTCATGGACAGCCCTCTTCTCCTCAGCCCGGCACCATGATCCTCTCAGTCATGCAGATATGTCATAACAGAGATTAGTTGGTACATATGCGCCATCCTGCCCTTGTTCTGCCTGCTTAATTCAAGGATGTTTGAAAACAGACTTTAGTCCATGTGATAGCGTCATCTCTTTCAAAATTCAACAACAGAAAATAAAAACAAATCATAAATTTTAAGTGTCAGTTTGTTGGAACTGAGTTATAGTTACTAAAAATACATCAAAGAGCAACTTTCTACATATGGAAAGTAGCAGCTAAAGGCATGGCAGGCTATCCATTCATTCATTCATGCCATTATTTGCTTGTCCAGTAACTATTCATGGATTGTCTACTGTGGATCATCAGTTATTCACATAACAAGTATTCATGGCATACCCATTCATTTGTTCATTCATTCATTCATTCATTATCAAATTAGGATTGCATATGCCAGATCATGTTGGTTTGCCCATTTTAGTCAACAGATAACCATTGACTACTTAACTAAATGTAGACTTGAATGGACCCTAAAAAAATTTCCAGATGCATGGGTGAGCTGGAAGCCTCTAAAATGTGTTTGTAAACATTTCCTGGATGTTATTGCTTAGTAAGGTCATTGGGCTTGTAACATCTTAGTTTAGAGAGTTTGAGACAGGGCTTAAAATGTTTTAAAGAACCAAGTTCAATGTAAGGGATCCCTCTTTGTGCTGGCTGGCTAGTCAAGTCTCAAGGGGGTCCAGGGTTGGGATGTTGGCCCAGTGGTCACCATCAGATGACAGACACACTGCAACCATTTCTTTACTGGGGCTTCCAAGCATTGTGTACGACAGGAGACTCAGCAAATACACATTGGACTCTTTCCCAGAGGCTAATTTAAAACTTGTGATAAAGACAGACCCTTTTCTAATATCTTGACTAACCTATAGAAAAATAGAAGTTATTTCACTTCTCCCCCAGTTTGTGCAAAACTTTTTTCATATATATCATTAAATCTGATCTGAATGACAGTAAGGGCTATTACTATTCTGATGTTACAGAGGAAGAAAGTAAGCTTACAGAGGTGAAGTAAGGTCACAAAGCCAGGATTTCAACCCCAGCCCTGAAGATAAAGAACCCTGATTCCTAAGGACAAAAGGAGAAGGCAGACGTAGGATGTGATGAGGCAAGGAAGAGGGAGAAAGGCAGAAGAGAGTGATGGAAAGAAAGAAGCTGGTAAATGGGAAGGATGGGAGAAAGGAATGCAGAAATATATTAAGCAGAAAGATAGGTGCTAGACAATTCTCCCAGAAAACTAGTGAGAATTACATATGCTCTCTGCTCTTAGTCTGCAAAAGATTAGCCTGCAGTATATCAAACGCCCATATTTAAATCAAAATTGTAACCATTTGCATGTTGCCATATACCTGATGAAGTGGTCACAAGGTCAAAATTAGATGGCTTCCTTTTGTTTGCTTTGTTTTGTTTTGAACCCAGCTGGGCAATCTCATAATGGTGCATTCTTCCTTTACTTCCAAATGTCATGTTTGAGGTGCTGATTTTCACTTAGGCTGTAAAATGATACTCATACCTTTGAACTGTGTCACCTAAGCCAGGGGCTTGTTTCCTAAGTGGTTTGTCTGTTTCTTCCCTTTTGGGAGAATTTTCTCCCAATTACCTACTATGTGTCACAAATTATGCCAACCACTGGAGATGCAGAAATGAATGAGTCGTGGCTCTTGCTCTCAAGGGCTGACAATCAAGTGCGATGTTCAGGCACGTGCAATAATGATGATGAGTGTCACGCTTATTAATGCTACATAATAGGGTGTGTGGGAGACACAGCAAGGAGGAAACATAGACCCCTTACAAAGGAAAGAAGATAAAGGATTACGTCAGTTCTGGATAGAAGTCACCCTGTCTGGCTGTTTAGAGCTTCTACTGCCAAGCACTGATTTCTCCTGCCTCTGGTGAGAGAACCTGGCTCTTCTTTGAGGACTCACTTACACACTTCTTGCAGATGAGGTGATTTGGTGGGGTTGGTCTCACTCCCTGACTCAAGGTGTAGGCAAGGTACTTAGGTTTGGCAAATCAGAGAAGAGTTATGTGACACAGATTTTACCAGTCAGGGAGGGTCACAGGCTTTCTTTTGGGTGGGATAGGTGAGCGTATTTTCCTTTGAGGTTACTAAGGTGGTTGACTGTAAATGTGGATTCTGGGCCAGGGGTTGTAACTACATGATATAGGCGGTGTTGAAAATGATGGCAATGTTCTCAACAACAAAAAAATAAACGACTCATTCAAAAAACGGGCAGAAGAACTGAATAGACACCTATCCAAAAAAGACACATAGATGGCCTAGAGACACATGAAAAAAAGTTCTGCATCACTCATCATCAGAGAAATGCAAATGAAAACTGCAATGAGATTCTACGTCACACCGTCCAGAATGGCCTAAGTCCCAAAGTCTAGAAATAACAAGTGTCGGAAGGGGTGTAGAGAAAAATATCCTCCTTCACTTCACTATTGGTGGGAATGTAAATTATTGAAACCTCTCTGGAAAACATAATGGAGATTCCTCAAAAAAATAAAGATGAATCTACCATTTGATCCAGCAATCCCACTCCTAGGCATATGCCCAGAGAATATAAAATCTCTAATCAGGGAAAATATCTGCACCTCTATGTTCATAGCAGTACAATTCACAATAACCAAGGAATGGAAACAGCCCATCAACAGATGACTGGATAAAGAACCTGTGTATATATACACAATGGAATTCTATGCAGCTATTTTTAAAAAATGAAATTTTGCCCTTTGCAACACTCTGGATGGAACTTGGTATTGGGCGGGGGATCACGTTAAGCAAAATAAGTCAGAAAGTAAAAGAGGAATAAAGGATGTTTTCATTCATATATGAATATAGTGAAATGAAACAGACAGATAAACCCCAGCAAAACCCCACAGGACACAAGGTGATGGCTGTCAAGGAAAGGGGAAGGGAGGAGAGAGGGGACAGGTGGTGGCGAAGGACGCTGGAACTCTGGTGGTGGGTCAGGTGCGTAACACCCAAAGACTGAGAAATGAGCTCAATATCTCAAAATGAGTATGATTTTGTAAACAGAAATAGTAAAGTTACTATATTTAAAAGAAAGAAAAAAATCCTTCCATCTCTGGAAAGACAATACATTTTTTAAAAAAAGAAAAAGGAGAATGATGATAACATCAAAGTAAACTGAGTCTTGAAATGGAGGAAAAAAATGGAAACAGTGACTTGTGACCTTGTTGGAACCCTCGATCCAGTTGTGCTGGAAGCCCATGTTAGCCTCCTTGCCTTTCTTTTGTGAAATCAGGTTGACTCAGATTGTATCACTCATAATGCAAAATGTTCCAGTAACACCAAATGCGTGATTGTTTTAGGATGATTTATATTTAAGGAAAATTCAAGTTTAGGATTAAATGGTGGGTACTGGTTTCCTGCCAAGGCTTAAGCCAGTGTCCCCACATCTCTGCAGACCAAAGCAGATTTGATCTGAGACCAACCTCAGGCTCCTTAGAGATTAAACAACCTTGTTGGGCCCAGAAGAAACATGGGGAGTGAACACTAACGTATACGTGGTAGGGAGTGGGAGGAGAATCCATATGTGAGTCAGTGGGGATCTTGGGAGCACCTTGAGGATAAGCAATGAGGTCCAAGCTAAAGAGTATGTGAGGCATTTCTCTTGGAGACAAAACACTCTGACACTGAGTGATGGGTGATGCAGTCTGTGACCTAAACTGGCATCAACGGGATATCAGACTTTGACTTATTTGGGACTCTCAGTGAGAAAGTCATTAATTATCATTTACAAGTAGACTCTTGATTTAAGTGACCACTTAGATGTTATTTCATTTAGAAATGTAAATTAAATAATTTAACTAAGATAAATCCATGAGAGGTTGTCTTTGGTTCTTAACATCCAAATACTCAGTGAGGAGAAGGAAGGACCTCAGATTCCATATGTCCATTAGGAATAAAGTTAGAAAGAACTACTTTCTTCATATAGGCTCATCAATTTATTCCACAAAATGTACTTCTTGCAAACCTAAGAGATCCATATGCCTAAGAGATCTTTCTCTTCCGTGTTAGTAAAATCTATTCATTCACTCATTCATTCGTTCAATGGTTATTGATTTGAACCAGTTATATTTATTACGTATGACGTGAAAGCTCAGATAAGTGAAATGTTTCATTAAAGAGCTATTCTGAGGGTAAATAAAGTGGTTGGTAAACTGAAAATCTAAAAATTAATGTGTGAAAATTCTGCTACCTCTCAATTTCCCTTTCATGTGGCCTTTGTTAAATATGGAAAAATCTACTAGTCTCTTCCTCAGAACAGACAGTCCAGCAAGCCTGTGTGACACAGCCTTCAAAGACTTGACTGGGAAACGCAGTGATTAGAGCTGCACTGTCTAATATAGAGCCTGTGAAAACTTGAAACGTGGCTCATCCTGATCAAATGGACTATAATTGTAAAATATTGACTGAATTTCAAAGTTCCATGACAATTAAAGAAAAAGATGGTAAGATGGCTCATTAATAATTTCTGTATTGATTGGGTTGAAATGATAATATTTTTGATATATTGCATTAAAGAAACTATAGCATTGAAATGAATTGTCCCACTCTTTTTTACTTTTAAAAAATATGGATACTGGCAATATTAAAATTACATATATGACTCACATTATTTTTCTGTTGGGTGATGCTAGATCAATATGCACAGGACTCTGAAGAAAGAGTAGGCTCTGCTTCTCTTTTTAATAACCTGATGACAATAGGCAACTTAACTTCACCAAACCTTGGATCTCCCCTACTAGTACCTACCTCATTGAGCTGTTGCGATTATTAAGAAAATACACTTGCAGTGTTTAACACAGTGCTCAGCATGTAATTCCTTCTTAGAAATCACAGCTCTTTGCAGTACTGCACCTGGAAAGTCAGATGATTGGGCAAGATCATTCTTGAAAGAAACATGGTCTATGGGAAGTGGCATAAATCCCTGACACAGAGTTATTTCCTTTTGATTTAGCATTTTCTCTCACTCAAAAGTTATAAAGCGACGGTATTGTTAATGGATGGCTTTGGCTAGCCAGATTCTAGTTAAGCACCAGCTCTGATGAGTTATATTTTGGTTAATTAAAAACTAATGCTCATTATAATTCTTCATCCACAAGAGAAAACATACGATTGCAGTTACTCATATATTAATAAAGGTGCCATTTTCTGAGAACCAACCATGGGCTAAATATTGTCCTAAGCACTTTACCTGAAGGTCCCAGTGTCTCTGAAGCAAAAGGAAGGTTGAGAGACTTGCGAAGGGTCATTCAGGAAAGAGACAGTTTGACCCCCAAAGTCAAACTACATATTACAGAAACAGAAATATTCTGGGCAATTCCCTGTGGTCATGAAATCATGGTTCTTCCTCCGAGCTCTGCGGACCATTTAGATAGAGAAGAAGCTTAATTTACCACAGAAGTTCAGATTATTGCACCAACAAAAAAGATTGCACCAACCAGAGATTTCATAGTAATGAAATGTCTGCTTTCAAAAGGTGTCATTCATTAGTTATAAGGAAGCAGAGACCATCCAACCTATAAAAATGGCTCCATTAAATGTAGCCCTTCCCATTTACGGCTTTAAAATATTACCTGCCAGGATTGCAAAAGTGTTATAACTTTCTCTCTTGAGAATTTTCCAGGACCTTCCAAAGATGACCCCATTAACTCACTCAATACCTGGATGAGAGAGTAGTTGGAAGTTATTATTATTTTTCCTCCCTTTCAAGACAGAAGATCTGAAGCCAAGAGAGATTAAGCAATTTGTCCAAGGTCAAATGGTGAGCTAGAGACAGACCTGGAAATGAAACAATTGTTTTCTGAAATTCTAGCCAAGTGCACAAACTAATGGGTTAGCATAATCAGCATGATGAGGTGCTCATAGTCAGTTAGATGCTCTCAGCACAAAATATTAACTTTTAAATGAGATTTCTGCAACTGCACTTGACAGAATTAGTATATATTGGTTTAATATCATTGTCCAAACTGATATCAGATTTTTCCAAATTACCGGCTGGAGGAAAATACAGCCACTTACTCCAAATGTGGTATCCATTTGACCTAGCTCTGTTACATTTAACCATACCTATGAATATAGTTTTAGTGGATAAAGGGAGAATTGTTCTACAAAGACGTCCTCCTTGTGTTCTTTTCTTCAAAGATAACCTGTGGTACATAAACAGATTTAGGGGGCATATTTCAGACTGAGAAAAGATGAACATAGCCGACCTCTGAATTGTACAAATTCTGGAATCCAATTCCATTTTCCAATTACTATCCTTTACTCTTTTATTGGTATACTTTTGACAGTGAGTCAAATGTATGAACCAAAGTCATAGGCTGGGAAACGAGAAGCTCTCCGGCTTTGAACTAACAATTTCAAGGGCACATGAACAAACAACTGTTGTGCTAAGTAAGTGCTGCTGTGATCTTTCTTATCCAACATTGCAAAAGGCCTGCCCTTCCACATGCCTTCCAGATAGCACATTTTTATCCTTTCTACCTACATGAGTCCGGGTAATTTTAAATCAACAGCTTAGTTACCAGTTTTGACTGGTTGGTGGCAATGGGAGATATTGAAACCATTGTGGGAAGGAAAATCAGGTGCCATTTCATTAATTTGCTAAGAGGGTGCCTAGGCTTTTAGAGATGTCACATGCTGTGCTTCTGACCTCCTTTAAGTATTCACAGTGGTCATTTTTGAATTTGTTGAATTTCAGTTTCTTTCACCAGCCAAATCAGACTCTTGGGGAAATTCTTCTTCTACGACTTCCTAACTTCCAAAGTCCAGGACATTTGGACTGGTAATCCTAAGAAGTTCCAATTCTGTCCTTTCTTACTGCTTAACCAGCTCAACCTTTTTTTTCTGCCTCCTTGATTCTGTGCTGATGTGGACAGCTCCTTCCAGGAACACACACTTGACCTAAGCCTAGTACAGGAATGCCATCTTACACAAACTCTATAGGGAAAGTTAAAAAAAAAATAAAGTTTATACATTTTCTTCTTCCCCAAAATCAAACACTTTGGGGGATTCCAAAGATAATATAACTCCTTCTCTGCAACCCATATCCAGATCCCTTCCCATAAACTGAAAACATGATGCTCATGTGTTCAAATCAGCAATTGACCAGACACCAAATTATCATTGACTACAAATTGGGGCCCAAATCTAATATTTAAAAGAATTATTTTAAACTTTTCCAAAGGAAGTTATGGTGTCTTAGCATTTCCAAGTCTTAGTATGTTACTTCCTTGGGGTATTTTCACAGAGCCCATAAAGTTATCTTGTCTGAAGGCTACTGAATGACATGGAATCATTTGCAAATGACCATGCTATAAAATAAGCTGAGAAAGGTAACTGCACTGCCAAAGGAAGGCTGAAAACCAAGTCCATAGATTTTGGTCACAAGCAAAACGAACCCATGGCCAACCCCTAAAGACTTAATTCTTTTTCAGATGAGTGCAGCATTTGGGAAAGGTGTTGAATGCAAGGTCCCCGGAGCTTGGGTTTTCTCTTTTTATTCCTAATCAGCATACATTTCATATCATGCAGTTCGGGCAGGTCTTTCTGGAATTTTAAAAATCCAGTGTCCTCTTGTTTAAAGCTCTGGCTCTTGACTTGATTTCATGTGTTCTGTGGAAGTACAAGTGGTAATTACCCAAGTCTTTCCTTCCCTGTCATTGGCAACAGTCACCAGGGAAATTTACAGCCCCCAATATCCAGATCTGGAAACTGGTTATTAAACATGGTTGAGGGAAAAGCTTGACGTGGCAAATGAGATTGTAACAAGGACCAGCTCACCAGCAGTTCTTGTGAGAGAATGGCTGGGAGTAAGCAAGTGACTGTCAAATTTATTTCATTAAATATTTTTATTATTTATGATAATATTACTACAAATATGAGTTATCATTTCCATTCGTTCAGAATCTGCAGGCTGGCATTGTATTAAGTGCCCATTTGATCCTTGAAAGAAAATCTTCTGAAGTTTGTGTTATAATTTTCAGATGAGGAAAAAAAAAAAAAACACGGAGAGGCTATATCACAATCCAGGGTTATTTCTTTGAGAAGTGGTAGAATCAGGATTTTAGCATCTCAAAAGACTGCAAACTCAGATATATTCAGGGGTCAAGCAGATAACATGCTAGAGTGAATTTGGCCAGGTGCAGCATTTTAGTGAGAAATGAGATCAATGGAGAAATGACAACGGTATCTTACATGTCCCCAAGCTCCCAGATCCAAGCCTGTTGCTACTGCCCTGTCAGCAAATTGGACACAATACTGGCCAGAAAAGAAATGTATCAAGACTAAATTCATTCTGTGGATCCTAGCTTTTCATCCTCTGTAATTTGAAACTGGATTAATGTTTAATGACATTAACTATTTTGGCGGGGGTGTATAACTTAAAATGAGATAGAACCTTCAGACAGAAAAGTACCCAATTGATTAAATATATCATTTGATGAATTTTCATAAACTAAACATGGTCATGTAACCAACTTTTAGGTGAAGAGTCAGAATATCACCTGCACTCCAGAAAATATTACCAGCACCCCTGAAAATTTTATGTGCACTTACCAATTACTAACACCCCCAAAACTTAACCACGATTCAGACCCCTCATTCCACAGATGCATTTTGTTTGTTTCTGAGTTTGTTTATATGAACAGAACCATAAAGAATATTCTCCACTTTATATCTGCTTTCACCTAATACTATGTGAGACCTAACTATGTCATATAGCAATAATTCCTTCTCGAGGGTTTTTATTCTCAAATGTATTGCTTGTAACCTTATACCGGAGCAACTGAGAAGGCAAACTTCCTTCTTTGAATATAAGTTCTTAGCATTGAAAAAAGTCACTCTAGCACTTCACTAGAATTATGGAAAGGGTGTTGTTGTTAAAACATTTTTCTCTAAAAAGGAACCCTCCTACACTGTTGATAGGGATGTAAATTGATGCATCCTCTTTGGAAAACAGTATGGAGATTCCTCAAACAAATAAAAATGGATCTACCTTTTGATACAGCAAGCCTACTCCTGGGCATATGCCCAAAGGACAAAAAATTTCTAATCAGAAAAAAATATCTGCACCCCTATGTTCACTGTAGCACAGTTCACAGTAGCCAAGACATGGAAACAACCTAATTGCCCAACGACAGATGGCTGAACAAAGAAGCTGTGGTGTATACACTCAATGGAATTCTACGCAGCTACTAAAAAAAGATGAAATTATGCCCTTTGCAACAATCTGGATGGAGCTGTAGGGGTTCATGTTAAATTAAATAAGTCAGAAAGAAAAAGAGAAATACAGGATGGTTTCACTCTTATGTAGAATACAATGAAATGAAACAAATGAACATACAAACTCCAACCAAATTTATAGGACACAGGACTCTGGTTATGCAAAAGGGGATGAGTGTGAGGGAATGTAGGAAAGAGAGGAAAATGTGGTTAATGACCCTAGAACTCTCGTGGTTTGTGTGGTGTGAAAAATAGACTGAGATGTGATTTTCATATTCTAAAATTAATACAGTTGTGGAAAAAAAGAAATATTACTATTAAATTGTTTTTTTCTAAAACATTTTCTCATTCATTGTTTCATTCCTTCCTTTATACATCAGGTCATGTAGGAGGTGATAGATACATCGGTCCCATTAATGACATTCCGAAAAGGAAGCAACATGCAGTTATATGATTGCATGCTACCCTAAGTGAATATGGCAAAGTAGTTATAAAAGTGAGATTTTATTGGAGGCACTAATATGATTGCCAATCTCATGCTTTTTCCAGCTGAATACAAATCCTCCTTCTCCTACCTGCGTCAGAATTCTATCCAAGTGAAAAATAAACCAGATCAGTTTCATGGTTGTTTTCTGTGAGCAGGTCATCTCAGTATCCATTTTCCCTTCTTCTTCTTTCTTTCTTTCTTACTCATTTATTTCTTGATCTCCAAGATTCAGGTAGGGAGACACAATTCCTACCAGGTAAGAGCACATGACTCGTCCTCTTGGGAGAGAGAAATAAGGTCTGAGTCTCACCTGCGACCTGAATTTGCTTGAGGAAGCATTAATATGAAGGAAGCAAAACCAAGAAAAGGAGCATGAGAAGACATGTTAGTCCTTGGGACAAGCCATACTTGAAATAATCTGCCTCTAAGCTGTTCATTGCATGAAGCAATCTGTGTGTGTGTGTGTATAAATTATATATATATATATATATAAATTATAAAAAGTATATATAGGTATATCTACAGAAATACATAATATATAATTACAAAATTATATATATAAAATTTTGCTCAGGTTATCTGGTGTCAGTTTTTGTGTTCTTTTTTCTTTTGCAGGTTGGTGAGGAATACTTGTAAAAGGGAAAAAAAAATAACAGATGACCTTTATTCGATAAAATACTCATCTTTCTCCTCTCAAGTTCAGAGCCATAGTGTCCATGTCCTATGAGTTGCAATTCTACAGACATGGAGGTTTTGTCTTGCACTTACGCAAAGTTCCCCTCCTCCTGAGCCCTCCCTAAGTGAAGTCACAGTGTTGGCACAGACAACATCTGTTTTTAAACTGTAGAAATGCTGACTTAGCCCTGAACTCAGGAAAGGGTCTGCTCCACCCACACTGATCCTTTGTGCCATAGACGCGCACGTAAGTTAACAAGAGAAGTCAAGGCGAGAGGTGGCAAAGCTGTTTTCAGACAGAAGAAAAAAAAAAAATGATCCAAACAACAGAACTGTCGATTCTAATAATTTTGACCTTGTCTAGTCCTTTTCTTTCTTGTCTAGCCCTTGTATCCTCTGCACTTCCAGAAGAATATTCTGTGACAGAGATCTGACCACTCATCTCTTTACTTGCTTCCTAGGAGGTTACCATTGCTGATGTGTAAACACTGAAGAAATGAGAGGCCCACTGGTAACATTGCCTATGCTCTTTTTTCACAGGTGGCTTGATTTCCAGGGACCCACTGCCTTACTATGTGGCGGTCCATGTTCATATTACTGTATGGGTCAACGTGGCCCTGAAGAAACAAACAACTCCTTTGAGCCCCATGAGCTGTGTAGCAGAGCTGAAACCCAACCTGCAGCCCTGCTGGGTGCACTGGTGTGGGTTCTCAGTCCCAGCGCCGTATGTCTAGTCTCCTGCCTCATCCCCTAAGCCAAGTGGCATGTTGAGAGCCAGTTTCAAAGCCTGGTTCTACATGACCATCTGCGGGAAGCTGAGACACATAAGCTCTCTGGGTTTCCTAGTCCTTGTCTATAAAGTGAAAATAATGGTAGTACCTGTCTCATGGGATCAATGTGAGGATAAAAGAGTTCATGGAAGCAGAACACTTACCACAATGCTGGCACCAAATAAGACCTATATAAATGCATTCTATCTCCGGTCACTTCTGGAACCTTCATTTCCCCCATCAAAATGTAGATCATGACAGCACCTACCTCATGAGGCTGTTACGGGGAACAAACTAGTTGATGCACATGAGTCCATAGTGCCAGGAGTCAGTTGTGCTTAATTCCTTTTATCCATGTTTACTTATTAGCAGTGTGATTATTATTATGGATTACTAATTCCAAGAATTAGAATGACTTTCTGGTCTTCTATAACAGCAGTTCCTTGATATTAGAAGCAGTCAGTGTTGCTTTTTAAGTTCAAAATAGCAGATGTGCCAAAATTGGGTCTATGTGCCTCAGTGAATATGAATTTACTGGCAGTTGAGTCGAGAAGTAGATAGGCTGGTACCTTTCTTAGCAAAGAACTGGTCTATGGGTATAGAAGCAGAGACTCCATCTGGCCAGGTGGGTTTACATAATCAGGTCTGAATGCAAGCCTGCTGCTTCAGGAAGTTCTATGAGGTAAGAAATTCTTGTCCAACAGAAGTTCTTTTTCTATGAAAAAGCAACATAATGAAAGGGGGAAGTGACTTTGCAGGTTGCCCCAAATGTGCCTGACCATAGAGAACCTCACACCTGGTGGCTCTGAGTTCATAAAGTACAGAAACTGAATGATATTCCCCTTGTGTCATCAAGGGCCAACCTACCGGGGAGAGATTTTTGTCCCAACCTCTTCTATGAGTCTCCAGCGATTCATACTACTGTTCCAGGCGTCCCAGGGACAGTCTTGGATTGCATTGCAATGAATTAACCATGTATCAGTTTTGGTTTTGGTTTTTTTTTTTAAGAGGAGGAAGAAGCATTTTATTTATTTTTAGTTAGTTGTATATCTTGGTTGTTCTCCCTGGTCCATGATGAAAACCCAGGTCCTTAGGAAGCATGTGGACTGCACTTTGGCTGGAGGCAGTTTACCAAACCACTGTTTCCCCAGGGCACACCAAGGATCAGTCTGTTCTGACTAGGTCTCGGTTTTCCCATCTGTACAATGAAGATGGGTTTATATAACATCTGACATACTAAGTTCTTAGAATGAATTACTCTGTGATTTCAATAATAGTAAGAACCGGGAGTTCATTTCCTGGAACCTAATCCAAATCTTTAAAGAAAGCAGGAGCTAGTCCTCCGCTGTGATCCACAGGTGGGCTATGAAGGCTGGTGAGCCCAGGGACAGTTCTGTTTTGTTCTGGATGATTTTCTGTGTGTATCCAAGTATATGCAGGGCTAGCTACTATTTCTGTTTGTCCAGCATCCTTGTCCATCTCTTCTAGAATAGAGCCCATTTTTCCTTTTGAGAACTGCTTGCTCCCATATCCAGTGAGGCTGTCAGCTACAGGGCCTCATCCTGGCAAACCCCCGGATAAGGGAAATTGAGTGCAGGAGACAAAGAGGACCAATAAGTGTCCGTCTAGGGGTTAGATATGGATGCTGAAAGAGAGAGGGTCTCTCCTGTGAAGTCCAACAATACTCAAAGGTGTTGAGAGTCATCTCTGTCACCAAGTGGGAGATGGAGCAGAGACTGAGTCAGCCCTATGGAAGGGGAAGAAGAAAGAGGGAGAAAGGAATGTACGGAGGGAGAGGGCAAGGTGAGCAGTGAGGGAAGGAAGAAGGGGGACACTGCCAATGACTCAGTTTCTTAATATGAACCCCTAGATTCAGCTACGCATAAAGGGAAGCATCTGCCTTGTCCCAATAAAGTGAACCCATAACTTTGTATTTTCTTTCCTTTTTCTTCACCTCCATAGGTTCTTCAAATGGGGACCCATGACCCAAGAAACATTAGAAACTGCCACAATGAGAGCACTGATTAGTGATGAAATGAACTCACTTCAGAAAGAAACAAAGTTTATTTGATGAATATAAATAAGGCGGTCAGCACAAAGTACTCCTCATACACATGATAACAAATTTATGCACTGCACGTACCTTGTACATTGTACTTCTACTAGACACGAGGTCACAATGACTGGCTAATACATGCCCACAGGGAGTTTCTGAGGGTTCCTTAGTTTTATTTATTTTTTTCATATCGAAGTCCATAATCACATGATCAATATCACAACCCACATGCCACTCACTTAAAGAAATATTACAGGAAGCACTATCAAACTAGGGTCTCAGGGGGAATTAGATACACTGACCTCTGGCAGCATTCAAACGCCACTCGACACAAAAACATCTCAGATAGAGCTTATGTCAACACATTTGAGGTCTCATCATAAACACTGTTTAAAAAGTAAATTGAAACCCATTTTCAAATGAAAGTTGACACGCTGTTAACGTGCATACTGGATACACAAAAATCATTAGGTACAAAATTGAGACTGTACATCGAAATCAAGTGGGGTATAAAGAACAAGCCTGCTTTTGCACGAAGCAAGAAAACCAACTTCTCCTAAAAGCTAACCTCAACTTTTTTTTTTTTTTAACTTTATTATGATTAGAGGGGAACCTGCTGAAGTTTGCGCAAAGGAAGTATCTTCCTGACATCACAGTGTTTGTTATAAACCCAGAGACTAACTGTTAATATGTGAAAAGGAGTATTTTTGGTTAACATCTCCCCCCAGTATCAGAGAATATTTCATGACATGGGAAAAGATGCTGTGCTAGACAGAATTTAATTTTTAAGGAACTCAATCCTAAGTCACCGTAAAGGTAAAATCAATAATAATTTAACCAACACAAGTAGGGCCAAAAATGATCCCCAAACAATAGGTATGGCAAAATTGGCACGTACTTAGCAATAACTATCTATACATGGTTGGTGGCTTTGTTTGTTTCAAGGACTCTGTTTTCCCTAGTGGATTTCCTACTTCAAGTATTCAGATGCAGAGTTCAGGTCAGAGCCTGGCTGTAGGAGGCAGTGAGGACCACTTATGTGAGGACACCCTAACTATTCAGGGGATGCCTCCGTGGGTTTTCAGTGTGACATCATGTCAAAATGTGCTAAAGATGCTTGCAAAGAACTGTGCCCATTTCCTCCAGTCAAGACCTATATCACCTTGAGAGTCGAAAGACAAAACTTTTAAAACATGAATGTATTTGGATTGTTTATGCAACACGTAAGCTTTACATAGTTTGCTATGCTTACTGACGACGAGAACAAAGCCAAAAGCAAGAAACCTGCTCGAGTTTATGACTCCTAACGCACCAAGAATGAACCGTGCCAATCAGAGACAGTTTCCTCTTCCCTGACAAATAATATCTATGGCTCACGGGAGTTAATTGCACCGACAGTTTAGAAAGTAATAGTAACGACTAAATTCAATGCAAGACTTCAGGAACGTGTGTGTATAATCCTTTCCACAGCAGCAAAGAAAGACAACTATAGTTATTAAGGCCACTCATGCTTAAATTCACTGTCCTTTAAAAATGCAGATTTTCATCTTCACTGGCATACACGTGGAAGGGTTTCTTCCAGTGACAAGAAAATGTATCAATACAAGAGTTGCACTTATTTGCCAGGCTTGGTCATAAGTTTTATGAAGTGAGAACGACTTGAATTTTCTTTTTCATCTTCAGAGGAAGCAGTAGGAGTTGAATTCTTCTTAGTACCATGTCCCTGTATGTAAAAGACTGCGAAATGTGGTCTCTTTCCCTGGCATGTGCTGTAAGTAATGACTCTGTATTCACAAACAGGTTGTTGAGAGCTTATATAAGATACAAAGCTTTTGTGATGATTCCTCATTCATCAGTGTGTTCATGTTGAATGCTGAAAATGCTTTGGAATTCATGTTGGAGATATTTTTTAAAAAAATGAGAAATGTCCCTTCATTTACAGAAGATCTAAGCTTACACTGTTTGCACAACATTTGGATCTTGAAATGTGAATGATCCCAGCTTCTTTATGGAGAACCGCATGTACCAGGATGGGAAGAATCTGAGGTTCGGGCCACATCAAGGCTGTGGGGATGCCTAGAACTGATGCAACAGAAATTTGCAAGGGCCTCAGGCTTTTGCCACTCTCCAGTACACAGACAGGGGAGAGAAAATTATGAATGATCAATTTAGATGTGCCATGCATTGTCAGAGACACAAACCATGTTCTCATAAGGCGATTTCTTGGCAAGTATTAGTGGTTTAAAAAATTGATTTCATTTCCAACCTGGCCCAGAGGTAACTACTGGTCACATCATCAAAAAATGGTTCTTCAAACATCAGATTAAAGAAACAGAGGAGGGTAGAGGCTCACCATTTTTGGTGTTTGGGTTTCTTCGTCAAACATTCCATGCACCTTGGGATACGACACTGCCAACACCACTCACTCACAGAGAATTTACACTTTTTTTTTTTTTTTAAATAATCTAATACATTAGGAATGACCACTTAGACTGAACCAGCAGAAAAACTAGAGGTGAAGCTAGTTGTCCTACAGAATCCACAGTTAAATCCCATGGAGATAAACTTTCTCTAATAATGTTTAAGTAACATAAGAAACATGCTATCAAACTGTGACATTCAGAAGAGATGATCTCATAGTAAACGCTCACATCCCCACAGAGAAGGGAGGATGCCCTCTTTCTCCTCCTCCTCCACATTCTTCTCTTCCAATATGCCCAAACCCGTGAGAAACGACATGAGATGGGGAAGGAAATACCAAGTAAAACAGAAATATGCCCAAGAATGGAAGTGAAAACTCCTCTTCAGTCCTGACGAGCCGTTCCAGGTGGTGGTGGACAGTGATGTGAGCCGTACCGCAATGGGTTATCAGAATATTGCTGCAGAGCTGTGTTTTCTCTTTATCCAGCCCTTCTGATCGCTGCAACAAGAAAGCACACACTTTAACAGGGAAAGAAACTGGCAAGGACCTGTGAGATAATCCTGGCGATTGCTCCTCTCCCCTGCATCGGCCCCTCTCTTCAGTTAGGGTTGAAGGGTGGCGGAAGCAATGAGGGGGAAGCACAAAAGGAGGGCTAAGTGAAAGGAAAGATGAATGACGCCCTGCAAACACGGGAAGAGACCTCTTCCATAATATGTCATGTAAAGGTAGAGCCATCTCTTGATCCACGAAAAAGAAAAGAAAAAAAAGGAAAAATATGCCCACATGCTTCTCCAGTGATGACTTCTGTGATCAGATGATGTATCCATTTTTGTCTCTCTCCAGGCTTTTCTACAATGATTAGATTTTTTTTTCCAATTCTTTTTAAATTGGACTTTATATAGGTTAGAGTGTGAAAGATGGTCACCACACTGGGAAACTTAACATTCATTTGCAAATCATCTAAAAGCAATAATTTAAAAGACTATGGACCCAGCAACCCTACTCCCAGGTATATACCCAGAAAATGGAAAGGGACTGAAACAGACACTTGAACACAGATGTTCAGTAACATCATTCACAATATTCAAAAGGTAGAAACAAGCCTTTCAAGTGTCCAGCAGCAGATGAGTGAGGGGTGTGCCCTTCTAGCTCCAGTGACTGAAGTGCTGGTGTGCGGACCCTGTGTAGTTCAAGGACTCAACTTCTCAACCTGGGTCCATGGTGAAAAAAAACCTCAATAAATACATAAAATGCTTCTTCCTTCTCTCTCTTCCTTTCTTAAAGTGCTTCTTCCCCCCTCCTTCCTTCCTTCCTCTCTTAAAAAACAAGCAAAAAACCAGATCAATAAAAAAACAAAATGTGGTCTGTACATAAAATGAAATATTATTCAGTTCTAAAACAAAAAAGTTCTGATTCCTTCTGCAATATAGATGAAATTTGATGACATCAAGCTAAGTTAAATATGCCACACACAAAAGGACAAATACTATAATAATTCCACTTATATGCAATGTCTAAAACAGACAAATTCATGGAGGTAGAAAATAAATTAGAAGGTTACTAGGGGCTGAGGGTGAGAAGGGAGGAAAGGGGGGTTATTGCTTAACGGATGCAGGGTTTTTGTTTGGGGTAACAAAAAAATTCTGAAAATGCAGAGTGATGTTGGTTGACAATTCTACAAATGTACTTAATGCCACTAAATGGTGCACTTAACATAGTTCAAATGATACATCTTGTTATATATACACATATATGCATACATACATATAACCAAAATATTTTTTTAAAAAGAGTATTGATCTCTCCTTAAATACAACAGGATGAAACAAAGTCGGCTTTCATCCCCACATCCAGTGGAGAGTGTATATGCTCTATGCCAAGTCTAAATGCATTAGTTATCCATTTTCATATTTCAGGTCTTTGGGAACAGGTACCCAGAAGTGTCCCAAGTTTTCTCACTGTCCGGGGAAGCACGCTGAAGATGGAATACAACTGTAGTCTGGCAAATCAAAACATTCAGCTGTGTAAGAGGTGAGGACCACCCCCCAGAGACTTTCTCCCCTGCTGATGCTCAACTGTGTGTGTGTGTGTGTGCTTATCATTCACATGTGGCCTTTGAGTACTTTGGGAGTTTCCGGGCACATGGCTATAACGCAGCTATCTGGGGAATAGGGCAGGGAGGGAAAAGATCAAACACACACTCACACACGTGTGAGCCATTTTTTATAGACATCCTGAGCTGTCTGATTTGGTGGTCGCCTACATAGCATTTCTCAAGTCACACTAATGAGTGTACCAAAGATCCCAGTGCCTGCACAGGTAGGCAGTTATTTCAAGCTATCGTTAAAGAGTGCAAATGAAATATGTGGGTTGGACGAACTCTGCTAATTCATACTCTGAGGAGTTTGGTGTAACCCTTCTGGTTAAGAAACTTGAATCGAGGCAAAAAAAAAAAAAAAAAAAAATGACTTTTGCAGAGCCAGAAAGCTAGGGAGTTCCTGGAGCAGATCATATTACTCATTCTGGCACATAAAATCTCTGCAAACTGTGTATGAAAATTGTAAGTCAGAGCACGCTTTCTGCTTCATGAGCTGTGCATAGCTCTAATTCTTTTGTGCATTAAGCATTTCTTAATCATCCTTTTAAAGAACTGACCAATATATTAAAAGGCCACATGATTAAAGGTAAAGAGAAACTCAAAATGCTACTAAAATGCACCCATCCTATTTTACACATGGGGAAATGAGTGAAAAATAATGACAGTGAATGTCTGCTGTCCTTGATGTTTTTCCAAGATAAAGTGGCAAAGAACAATCATTGATTCAGTTGAAAGAAAGATTTCCAGCTGGGCAACAGGTCACAAGGCAGATCACAGTGATTTGCAATTGCAGTGCACTCTTTTGGGGTAAGATTTAGACTAGAAGGTTCTGCTGAGCAGAGTACTCTCAGAAGGTGTCTTCATTCCTTCAATCAGACAATCTCTTCATGGAGCTGAGGGAAAAAAAACCTCAAAAGACATTGCCTTGCCTCCAGCAAGGAGGCAGCCTGGGCAGCCACTCACTGGGAGCTCTCTCCCTCCTCACCTGCTCTTGAGCACCACCTCTGCAGTCCACCCAGTCTGACCAATGGTGCTGTTCCAATGACCATATCGACTTCACCTTGCATTGCTTTTTCACAACCTTTGTCTACAACTCCACAGTCCTCAGGCGGAGGATGGATTCCTGGTCATGCTGGTGAGGTCTCAGGTTCCACTCTTTATGTGTCGCTGATGCCAAACTTGCTCCTGCGGATCTAAACTTTCTATTCTCCTCGTGACACAAACTTGTCTTTCTGGCACGAATTTATTTACACCATCCCTTGACCAGACTGATTCCCAGTTACTCTGCAGTGTCATTTTCAATGTCACTTCTTCCCTGGAAACCTCTTCTGACCCTCCTGAGTGTGGGATGTAGCACAGGAAGTATCCACACATCCGACACGGTCCCCTTCTGGTGACGTTTACTGTCCAATATGGTGGCCATTGGTCACAGGTGGCTGCTCAACACAATACATGACTAGTTCAAGTTGCTATATAAGTACAAACACATAGAGGATTCTGAAGATTTACTATGAAAAAAGAATGCAAATTGAATAATAATTTTATATTGATTTTGTTAACATTACACTTTGGATATATTAGGTCAAATAAAATATATTATTGCAATTAAGTTTACTTATTTCTTATTACTGGTTTAAAGTAGCTACTAGAAAATTCAAGACTGAAGAGGTGGGTTGCACTGTGTTTTTATACAAAGCTGAGGTCTAGTTAATAAGCTCTCTGAGGGGAGAGTGGCCAGCCTTGCTCTCTTAGCTTCTCTTGTGTCCTGTACATAGAACAACGGATTCACTCATTCACTCCATAAGTATTATAGAGCACTTAGAGTAGGCAGAATCCTAAGGTCACCCCTAACTTTAAGATTACCTGCTCTAATTTCTGGCATTGGGACGATGAACATCTCTTGCCATGATTATGCTGCCTTGTAATGTAATTAAGGTTACTAATCAGTTGACTGCAAGTTATGCAAAGGGAGGTAATCTGAATCGACTTAATTTAATCACACAGGCCCTTTGATAACCCAGAATTTTCTCTTGCTGGTTGCAAAAGAGAAAGTTGGAAATTTACTGTGCTGAGACAGAGAGTTATGTGACAAGGAACTCGGAGAGTCCAGCAGGATCTCAGCGTAGACCCAGCTTACAACCAGTAAGGAAACAGAGCCCCCACTTCTACAAACACAACGAACTGAATTCTGCACAACCTGATTGAGCTAGGAGGTGGGGGTGCTGCCGCCGAGCCCCAGGTGAAAGCCCAGTCTGCCCGGTACATTGACTTTGGCCTTATGAGACACCATGGAGAGAATTCAGTGGAGTCTGACTGGTCTTCTGGTCTGCAGAACTGCATGCTTTTTTCTTCTTTTTTTTTTTTTTTTTTTTTTGTTAAGCCACTAAGTTTGTGATGCTCTGTCATAGAGCAAGAGAAAATGAATATGACATCTCTCTGTGTCAGGTAGTGTGCTTGGTGTCAGGGTACAATGGTAAAGAAGACAGGCAAAATCTATGTCCTCACAGAGACTGTATTTTTGGGAGAAAGACAGATAACAAACAGATATAGAACTATACAAAGGAATGAAAATTAAACAAAAATTGTACCACAAAGTAAACGAACAGGGAGCAGTGATAGAGATGCTTAATATTTATTGACTCTGCTATTTGTGATGTTGGTCTTTAATTTTTCATATGGAGAGATGGTCACAATTTTTCAATGGCAAAGAAATTACAATTCTAGACGTATAATTGGGTCTTGTTTGTATGTTCACACACACATAAATATTGGCAAGTGATTTACTGTAATATCCTTCACATTTATCACTGGGTGACATTTTTAACGTTTCATCCTTAGAAATTTTTTGTTGTTGCGTTTTGGGAATTTTTTAAACCAAAGAATGTGCACCTGGGAGCCTAGCAGAAAAGAAGGCTATCGGTGTAAGTGTTAGGATACAATGCTCTGTCAGTGAAATTAATTTGTAGAAAAGGTAGTCTGCTAATTTAAATCATGGTCTTTGTTGAAAGAAAAGCAAATCATGTCCATTGTGAAAAATCAAGATGTAGTTGGGCTGAAGGACCCCCCTGAAGTTGGTGAGCAAGGGTGGGTGCACACGGGGGTGGGGCGGGCAGGCGGAGCCCAGCAGTAGATTCCTCCCCCAGACGAGCGCCCCCAGGAGAGCAGGCTATAAACACGGGGTGTCTCACAAATATTCCTTCAGACTGTTTTTCTTTGGAATAAAGACACCTGCCTGATTATGGCTTTCTTCTCTTGCCCTCTCAGTAGTGATTTGCAGAAACAGGCTGGGAGAAAGGGGTCTTTGGTAAACACGGAGGGGTTAAAGGGGAAACTGTTTAATAACAGTAGTAAAACGCAGGCTATTTTTGACATCTGGGTTAATGTCCATTACGCTCCATGTGTTTTCCAAATGTGTGCCCAGCGCCCCCAGGTACACAAACAGACACCCATTCACAACGGCTTTGGATGTCCTGACACTGCACGTGATCCCCGCATAAAAGGGAGTCCCTGAAAGGCTAATTAACAAAGGCCTAAAGAGAAGAACTGCTCCTTTGGGGGACCTCGGACCCAAAGAAAACTCCATGAGGAGACCTGACTCACACGAAAACCCCCACAGGATCACTTCTGCCCTGCCCCCACCCACACACGAATTCTATAACTACATCTGTGTTATTACTTAACATCTTTTAAGACGAGGTGGAATGGGTTTCCCGTTTTCCACATGAAGATTTATTTATTATTGTTGTGATCAAAGTGGCAACAAATTATGTTAAATCATTTAATTTGCTTGATAGGAGTAACCACCTTGAAGCCATAATTCAAAAATATGAGTGGAGAGCAACATTCTACCTGGCCACTGGCCTCCTCCGGCTCTGCTGGGCAATAAAATGTAACACTTCAGAACCCCACGGGCTGGGGGTGAGCTGCAAACCCCTGTGAAGGGCTCTAGAGGGTTTTGAGGGGCAGTGGTGAAATAAGTGATTTCATCTGTGCTGTCTGCCAACTGGGTGCAACTCAACCACAGTGTTTTAAATGAAGTAGCTTCAAATATGCATGTCAAAATGGCAGCATCAACTGCTATGTCTCCACGGGATATTTGTCTTTATTATTGTGATCAGCGTTATTTTTATTACTACTATTTTTTTAAAGGAAAGGTGCAGGCAGGAATGAACGTGAGCAGGGAGGCAGGAAGAGAGAGGAGGAAGAAGCACCCCATTTATTTTTATTTAGTTGTTCACATTGGTTGTTCCCCCAGGCGCAGGTCTTGAACCTGGGACCCTGAGCTGTATGTAGGACTGCCCCCAGGTGTACTAGGCTGCTAGACCCCCAGGAAGCATCCTATTATTACTTTTTTTAAAGGAAAGGTGCAGGCAGGAATGAAAGGCAAGCAGAGGCAGGCAGGCAGGAAGAGAGAGGAGGGAGAAGCATTTTATATATTTTATGTAGCTGTTCCTGCCCCGTCTGGATCCTGAACCTGGGACGTTTTTGGACTACGCCTGGTGGACTAAACTACGAGGCCACTAGGGTGGCCCTCAGTCAGAATTATTTATTGCTTATGTTGGGTGCATGCTATCTGCCACCTCGTGTGACTTTTATATGCATGCTCTCAAAGGAACTTGAAAGCGCCATGACACTGATGGAGATGATGCACATGAGGAGACTGAAGTATAAGGGAACCGACGCTTTCAGTCAAGCTCCTACCTTTCTGGGTCTGGTTTGACTCAACATGTTCTCCAGAGCCCATCTCCTGCCATGAGTTCAGGATTTTCTAAACTTTACTCTTCGATGTTCTCCCTCTCCAGTTGTATACCCACTCCTTAATAATTGTCATATTTAATTACGATTTTTCTTGAAAGAACTTTTCTAAAAACTTTACATTTTCTTCTTATGAAAGATTTGTTTTAATATCCCAGCAGAACCCGTTTTTTACTACTGTCCATGATAATAATTACGTCGCTATTAAAAGAAAAGTGCTTGCTGACGAAACACCCCCAACTCTCTTCTGGGGCCACCTCTGCCCAGAAGCGCGGCCTTCTCCCTGTGGCAGCACCTGGCACCTGTGGGCCGGACTAGCACCTATTCTGGGTCGTCGCTGTCCCCCAGCCTTGCCTAACCTGACGTTTTAGACCTGGCTGTTAGGAGCCGGCTACTCTCTTTTCTTAAGGACAAACAGCAGCAGAAAAAACAAAAGCAAAATCAAAACTTTGCCACTCCACATCAGTGTTAGCAACTCCATGTAATTTTTAAAACATTGGTTGACCAGAGGTATACTTTCAGCTGTAATATTTTTTTCCTCAAAGCATACCTCCTTTAACCTGAGACTGCCCAGAAGCCAAAGACCTTTGTCACTCCCCTCCACAAAGTCTCCATCTGTGGACATTTTGGTCAGGACGGGTCTTTGCTCTGGGGCCTGTCATGTGCCTTTTAGGATGTCTAACAGTATCTCCAGGCAATGCCATTGGATGCCAGTAACTGTGCTCCCTCTTGCCATCGTGACCATCAAAAATGTCTTCAGATATTGCCAAATAGCCCCTGGGGGAAGATTCCTCAGTGGCAGACCATTGGCCTTTTTTGTATGTAATTGGTTGGCTGAAATGCTTTAAATACAGTGTTATTCTGGTAAAGTACATATGCATACATGTGTGTACCGATTTACACACAACACGAGCACTTTTGCAGAAATAAAGATCTACTTCTAAACTGCCATCAAGTTATGTGAGACAAGACTGCATAGATTTAAAAGTCTTGTGGAAATAGGTACAACCTAAGTAATAAAAATAATGAAAATGTACAGTGTATCTGACACAAAATAGGAATGCCACAATCCTGAGATAGCAAGACACCTAAGACACTTGCTGAGCTAAGTGAAAAGGTAAAATCTAGTTTAAATTTATAGCATTCCTTCAGTGTCCCTCTAGGAGTTTGGCATTTTGCCAGGGTTCCTTGTTAAAAATTTGTTAAACGTGTTTGGCATTAATGCAAACACAAAGTGGTCATTTGTTACAAATTCTATTGGAATGCATTCATTTAAGGCAATGAAGTAGTTACTAGAAAAGAAAAAAAAAGTTCATTAAGTACATTTTAAAAATACAATGATGTATGCAGTGTGTAACTGTGGCGCCCTGGTGGCTATATAAATCGTGGAGAGAATAACCACACATTGTGTTTAGTTTGAAATTGGAATCTTTTAAACATCACCGATAGAACAAAAACTGGTTTTGTTTGTTGTCAATACTGATGTTAGTCTTTCTTTGCTGAACTAGCTAAAACAACCCAAAGTTTTGGCCTACGATTTCTTACATCTCAAATCAGTGAAATGTATAGGGTAAAAATCATGCTTCGGGGATCTTTGGGGGTGCTACAAATGACACTGGAGAGGAGGCCAGATTCGAGAAGAAACAGAATACCCGCACCCCAGAGAGGGAAAATGCCGGAGGTATCTGGGAGAACTCCACTCTCCTGCACCCTCGTAGTCATCTGAGGTTATTAGGTTACCTGGAGAAGGAAACCTGGCCGCTTTCGTTGGGAGACAATGGAATCCTCTGAGCAAATATCCTCAGCCTTGTGTATAGAACTTCCACTTTGCTGTCCCACCCTAACCTGTTCACACAAAGGAATTACTGCTGAGTAATGGTGACTCCTTAGCTCCTTATTCCAAAGGTCAGCTTGGGGAGGCTGGGGCTATTTGATGTTCTAGACACTGGGCCCTGTCACATAGCTTATGGTGGATGGTACTGTGGGAGAGGTCCTCTCAGAACCCCCAGATGTTTGTTAAAAGCGAAGCCTGACAGCGAATAGAAAACTTACCCCTCACGTAAATAATCAGAAATGATTCATTGCTATCTTTCCCTCTTCCTGCTCACCCTCTCACTTTGACCCAGTCATTGCCATCGAAGTGTTCAGATAACAGAATCCCCGAGGTTCAGAGCCTCAGTCCCAATCTCGGTGACCCCCAGACGTCTCTGTAGGAGGGCCTCTTTTGTCCCCGAAGGTTGGTATTATCCAGGCTGCCCTTGCTGGGGGTGGATCTGAGGTCTCTGGGCCCCTGGGTCTTGAAATATTCTCCTAGTTTCAGAGTCAACTTAGACAAAACCTTGCGGGCTGCAGTGACCTGGAGAAGTTTGCCCTTCCCTTCACAAATGCCCAACAGGACCAAGCAGCAGGATCTAAGAACAGGGAGAAAACACTTATCTCCAGAAGCAACAAGAATGCAGTATTCAAAAGGTAAGAAACATACTCCACGATGACAAAGCATATCTTGGTTTTATGCCCTTTGATGGACCCTCTTAGAAAAAGTCTTCACGGATAGCTGAGTGTTTCAAACTTAACCAAAACAGAGGGCCACGTGAATGCCACTTTAGGACCCCTCCCAGGGCCTTGGAAAATCTCCGTGTCCTGGAGAAGTCCCATTAGCTCCTTTAGAAATCCCTTCTGCCTGCAGTTAAAGTTTATTTTTTAGGGGGCATTTTAAAATATGGAATGAAATTGTCATATTCAAATGAGAATAAAGTACAACATTCTTTCAAATCCCTGACAGACATGAATTCAGTTTTCAGATGAGCTTGTCACCGCCCAGCAGAAAAATGGGAGCCATCTCTCTCGTTGTGTATTAAGAAGGATGCCCTGGACAGGAATGAGATGTCCCCTCCGTGAAAAAAAGAGCTGCCAAGGCATTTTGGAGAATTTGAAACTCCAAGGAACAATTTGATATCTCAAGTTTTCTGACCCGAAGTGGCTCAGATGACAAGTGTTTACAACAGGATCTTCGTAGCGCCAATAATGGCAATTAGTCCCCAGGATTTGAAGGCGCCCTTCCCGCCTTGCTGAGGTGGAATGCCATTTACTCTGGGGCTGGGGACTAATTAGGGGTCTCTTTTGAAGATCAAGGTTTTGCAATCCCTGCTTCTTAATAACATGGTTTGCCTGTCGGCCACCTGGGTCCAGGCTAGACCTCCCTTCCCCCTTCCCCAAGCAGCAGGCACTGCCTTAGGCCAGGAGCAAGTGTGGGCAGGAAGGCCCAGACCCAGCCGGTTGAGCAATTTAACCTCTTCACTACCAAGGTTGTGCACCCCAGCGCTTGAGGCAGTAGCCCAGAGACAGACAAGAGACCTTCTAGGCTCTCCTGGGCAGAGCTGAAGGCCTGCGCTTCTCTCTCTTGAAAGGAAACCTCCACTGGAGTGCAATGTTAGGCAGCATGCTTTCCTGATGGGAAGAGAGGCCGGAAGACTCCATGTTCCCAGATGAGTGGAGAATCAAGAGGCCCTTTACAGTTGCTTCGGGCTGGACCATTTCCAGAAAGAATTTCAGAAGTGACTAATTAAAGAAGGCTGGAGGCAGCGAGGAACGGACAGTCAAGCACACCTTCTGGAGGCCTACCCTAACCAGTCAACAGACCCAAGAGGCTGGGGTGTATCTGAAGAACTCTTGCCAGGCCCCATGCCCTTGCGCTGCGAGGCTGGGCTGGCTGCTTGCCTTCTGTGACAAGATGGGGGAAAGGCCAAAACAGCAGGCAAAGTAACCTGCTGAGGATTAAGCTGTAACAACTTGGGCAAAGCACAGAGTGGAGGTTGGTGCTTTGGCTGCTGACACTTTCTTTTGGCCTGAGTCCGTTGCGGTCACTAAATCCATTAGTGTTCTGATGTGGCAACAGCTAATGCAGCAAGTTCAATGTGTTTCGTTGAATTTCTAAATGCTGAGAGCATACCAGCCACAATGACCAGCTGAGGGCCCTACTGCTGTGAACGCAGTCATCGTTGTCAGAGATTGGAAATTCTTTTTTAAAACTCTTTATTATTGGCAGGTAGGGGCTGAGTAGTGTTTTGCATGTGAGAAACTTGTACTTTCATTTCAACTTGCTTCAAACTTTTCTTTGTCTTCTAAGCAACCACCAAATCAGACATTTCTCCAACGAAAAGGAAATCGTGTTTTTTGGGAGTGGAGGACTCTTTGGTAGGGATAAAGGGAAAAGGGAAATGCATGAATGGGAGGGAGTCAGCAACCAGCTGAGTCAAGTGGTGACTTTTAGAGACAGGTCCCTGAACCTTCTAGATCTGATCAACCCCACTTGTAAAAAAAGGAATTATTTAGTTCATAGAGATGAAAGTGAAATAAGTTCTTAAATGAGATACAAATTCGGTCTGCATATATTGTCTTCAAGCTATTTATGAAAAATACGATACCATCAGTCCTTCCTTCCTTCCTTCCTTCCTTCTTTCCTTCTTTCCTCCCTTCTCCCTCCTTCCCTCATTCCCTCCCTTTCTTCCTTCACTCCTCTCTCCCTCCCACAATTTTTAAAGCATCTATTCAGAACCATGCTAAGTACTGGGGATTTATGGCTGAACGACACACACCCAGTTCTGACTTCAGGGAACACACACCTAGTGAGCATCTCAGACATTAGAGTCAACAAATAATTAACCTGAACATGTGATTAATTAATTAAAATCATGGTAGCGACCCAGGAGGAGAAGGATCTGCCAGCATTCACGAAGCGCAGACACGCTTGATCTATGGCATCTGGCCCTTATATGTGGAAGAGTTATCGACCATTGTACCTCCCCAGAAACAGGCAAGGAGAGGTAAAGTGCCTGAGCCACACAGCAGGTGGTGATGTTCTGGTGTGGTCCTGGCAAAAGGAGATGTCAAATCCCTAGCTTAAAGGACAGCTTTGGGGCTATCACCTCTTCTGCAGGACAGCTGGAAAGACTTTCCAAGGAAGTAACATCCCCAATGGTGTTCATATATGTACTGATGAAAACGGTTCCTTCTAAGCTATTTTGCACTGTATTAACAGGAAAGTAAGTCTGGATTTCTGTGCATGCCTAGGGTTTGCCAAGACTCTGTCCTTTCTAGTGGAATTTTAGTAGGTGCTTTTGTCTACCAACATGAGTCACCTCTGGCCTCCTTCAAAGTCTCCACAGTATCAAGGCACGTGCATCCTCCTTCCCCTCCAAGACTCTGCAGCATAGCCTTCTAGCTTCATGGTACTTGGGATGATTAATTACTTTTAAATATGAAAAAAATTAATGTCTGAAGCATTCTTCTCCACTGTCAAAGGTTTTGCCTTAACACAGATTCACAATGTCTCCCTTTCCCCGTGATTCCAAAGCAATACATTTTCTGCTGGAAATTCAGCTGCAGAAATCCCATCCAGAAGCCCCAAGCCATGTATCTTAACATCTTAATTTCATTTAGGAGGAATGCAATGATTGATCATTTATCATTCTGAGATTGAATTAACTATCTGGAGAATTCCAATCTATTGCTTGTGTGCCACTGATGGGATATTCACATGTCTTCCGGCTGCACAATGGCTTTGGGGTCCAAGCTGTCTTTGAAGGAGTGGGATGCTAAAAAGATTACTGAAGGAAGGTCTGCATTCACCAGCAAAGTATAACTCTGAGGCTTGACTTGCTCCAAATCAGAGCCTCCCCCATGGTGGTCAGGATGTCTGCCTCTGAGTTCCTCCTACTACTCCATCTCCACAGATGGAATCTTTTCTTCCTGCTCTTATCCTTTCCTAGGTAACATTAAATAGCCTGGGGGAAGCTTTGACATGAAATCCATTGGCACTGGTGGGACTTTTCATTGAAAAGAGTTCTATTTAATCTCAATCTTCTTTGTCAAGAGAACTTTTACTGCAAAATGGCACCTTCCTGGGCCCTTAGGCACTGTAGCTGCTTTGTTGGTTCATACACAGGACCTCATTATAATCTCTTCGCATTGGCTAGGGTTGCTTGGTTAGCAGGACAAATGGCCAGAACACTAGAGAACAAGATTTCTGGAGTACAGAGTATCAGTGATCTCGAGCAAGTGTGGATGGAAGCAGACAAAAACAAAAACACACTTGGATTCGAGTCCAAGCAATCCATAATGATAGATTCCAACTAAGTACCTACACCACGGAGATTTTAAGAAACACACACACAGAACACAATGCCTCCAAAATTGCAATCTATCTCTGCAAACATGCACATATAGGGCTAGTGCAGAAAGCCGATTCATTGCCCTATGGACCTTCTTAAAGGAAAACAATGACTGACCTTCAAATGTCCCCTTCAAAGAATGAGGAGTTTGAGAAAAAGGAATCTAAGGCGGGTTACATTTACACAGCACTACAAAGCATCATGCTCCTTGGTTTGAATTTACATTTCAATTCCATGCCTCTAAGTCTGTTCTTGGGACAGCATGAAGCACTAGACCCATGGCAGCAGCCCTTGGCCTCTTAGCTCCGGCTCCTGCCAGGGATGCCTGTGAAGTCTGTAATGGACACTGGGACTGATGCGATCCCAGTGAAATGCGTTAACAATGAGCCCTTCAGATAGACCTAGCCAGTCTCCCAATGGTATGGTGCTTCTGCAATCCCAGCTGTTTCCAGCTCAGACGCTGAGGTGCCCTGAAAGGGAAATCCTATGCTGCTGTTGCCACTGGTCACTTAGATCAAAGAGGGGAAAACACGTTCCTAGTTCCTAGTAGGTCTCAAGGTCCTAGCAGTCAGGGGCTGGGTCTAACTCTTCCAAGACAGGCCTAGCATCCAGGACTGTACTCTAAGAAATGCCTTGGGGCAGAACTGGGCCAGCTTCAAGGGGTAGGTGTGTGACAAAGTGGAGACCTGAGTCATGACACCAGTAGGTCCTAGGGGCAGCCTTCTCGTCACTTCCAAAGCCCAATACACAGAATGTCAAAGTCCTCTAGCAGCCCCCATGCGACCCAAGGATACCTGACTGGCAGTGCCCATGCTGGACAGAGATCCCTGCTGCAGGAGTAGGTTCACGGCTGGGCCCTTGTAAGATGCTGGCATGTAATTCCTTCTGCCTGGAGCACTTTCCATAACTCCCTTTACCTGGTTGCCTTCTGCTTATCCTTAGATGTTCCTTTAAATGCCACTTCTTAAGGGGGCCTTCCCTGACTATTGTTTCTTCTCAAACCCCCTTGTTAAGCAACCCCTAGCATTCCTTCCCACCTCTCCCACTACGTGCTCCTGCACTTGTGTTAGAATTTGATGAATGTCTGCCTGAACCCTCGCTTGCCTTCTGAGGACAGGCTGGGCATATGTTGCTCACTGCCATCTTTCTTACATACCTAGAGCATAGCGTGCACTCAGAAAATAGTCCAGTGGGTAAAGGAGAGAACAGCCCATCAGTGGTAACAGGCATTTATTGAATGCTTACTAGTGCCGATGCTTTACAGCAGAGATTTTCAGCTCCGACACTGCTGAACATTTTGGATGGGCTAACTCTTCATTGTTGGGGGGCAGTCCTGTGCTTCGTAGGAGGCTTAGCAGCACCCCTAGACCATACCCACCAGAGGACATGGCACACCCACCGTCCCCATGTCACGACCATCAAAAATGTCTCCAGACTTTGCCGAGTGCCTCCTGGGAAGGCAACTCACAGCCACCACCCCTGCTCCCTGCTGAGAACTAGTGACGCACACACATGAACCATTTAATCTCAGTTACCCGCACTGCTATTGTCCTTCTGTTAGAGTTGAGAAAACTAAGCACCGGAGTGGTTATGAAATTTACCTCAAGTCACATCAGCAAAATGCTGAACCAGGGCAGAGGCAGTGACCTGTCTCCACGTGAAGAGGTGCTGGAATGCGAAAGCTCTGGCCCAAGTTCCCGGAGGTAAGAAGTGGCCCATGTGGGTCTGGGACCTCATTTTCCTTCCTCAGCTTTGCCCAGCGAGCTTTCCCGCCATGGCCCTGGGCTGCATTTTCACACTCACACCAGAGTCCTTCACTGGGTCTTGGCTGGGTTTCTGGAAGAGCCTCTCATAGACTGGAAGTCTCTATATCTATGGTTGATTGCCTGCTTCTCTCCTGCGTCAGTGGCCAGTAATCCCAGACCCACTAGGTGCAAAGCGGTCAGTAAGCAGCGAGGTGGAGTCAAGAGCACCTGACTCCTAGGTGTGCGGAAACCTGGCTGGAATGCGAGAGGAAAGGGGACTCAGACCCAGTCTGCCTGCTTCTCGCCAGCGTGGGGAGGTCAAGCCGAGCTGGGGAGTGGCTCCGGCTCTACCATCCTCTAACTTCCTGCATCGGCTCAAGCGACTCCATTCACTGACCTCCAGTCTTTCATCTGAGGACAGGAGGGATGGGAGGGATGACGCTGCCTACTTAGCAGGGTCCCAGAAACAGGGCCCAACAGCAGCTCTGCACTTGGGAGCTGCCTATCACGTCTTCTCCTTTCTAGTTGGCACGACCTCCGGTAAATCACTTAACCTCTTTAAATCTCAGCTGTTTCATCAACAAAGTAAAAGATAATCGTTCTAACCTCTCCAGGTGGTTAGGAATAGAAAATAAAGTGAAGTCTTCCTACAACCGACTGGTGCAGCCGGTCTAGACAGGACCTAGACTGTGCAGCCTTCAATATGAATCTGACAGGTGTTCGATTACCAGTAGTTCTTGTTGGCATTCCCTCTCTACTCCTATACAGAGCAGAACACTGGCATCAGGAAAAGCTTGATCCAGAATACATAAAATGCCAGCCTGGGTGTTCCTGCTTAGTTTATTCATGGGCTGGACCAGGGCCTGGTCATCTTCATGAAAAAAAGTATGCAGGAGAAAGCAGCGGGGGCTCTGGGGGGACACATCACAGGAGCCCAGAAAGACAAGCCCAAGAAGGAACTCAAAGCCTCCCCTGAGTTGCAAATTCCATGCCCTGGACCTGGGGCACCTCCGGCAGCCAGCAGGTTGGCAGCCTCACCCTTTCTCTTTGGGCTTTTCCTGTTGGCACAGCCCACCCAATTTGCAAAGCTTCAGTCAGGTTTTTTCACAGCTCCAGCTGTTAGATAAACTTTCAAGGATATTTCTGTGGCAGGTACAAACCTGGACAGGAAGCCTCGGGAAGAAATCCTAAATTAATTATATGTCAACATTTAAGCCACAAGAAGGAGCAGTTGTCATGAATTTTTGGGAGGTTAGAATCCAATTTTAGTTGTAAATGCAAGGGAGCTCACTGACTCACTTGTGAGCAGGTGCCAACAGAATGATATATTTTACATTCTTTCACAGCTTGTTTTGGCTAAACACAATGAAAAAAAAAGAGGGAGGGAGGAATTACAGTTTTTATTCATCAGTAGGCTGAAATGTTCAGTCATGCATAAGAGCTACACCGCACATGCACCGGGCAGGAGAGATGGGCTCAGTTTACCTCGCTTGCTGATGCCTCTCACCTTCACTGAAAAGGAAATGGGCTGAAAACTTGAAAGAAGTCCAAAAACACTTCAGTCATCTCCCGCATGGCCCCAGGCTGACGGCTCCTGACAACACATTAGGCCTCCCCCAGGAAATGCCTTCCTGGTGATATTCAGTTCTGACCAGATCCTGACACAGAAGAACGACCTTCGAAACATCACTTCTCTGAGCATTTGTCCTGGTTGAATTTGGTGGCAGCCAGGTTTCCTTTCATTGTCACAAAATTAGGAAGAAGACTGAGCTATGGTTACTATATCTGCTTTCTCATTCATTCAATCTATTCTGTAAGAAGTATTCATTTTCACTGACCATGAACTGGGAAAGAAGATTCAATGGGAAGTAAGACATAGACCCTGATCTCAAAGTCTGGCAGCCATGTCGGGACCACAGATGTGTGACGAGACATTTGTCATACAATGTGATGTGTGAGTTGACAGGGGCAGGTGAAAGGCAGGGAAGGCGCCCAGGGAACCCAGGAGGCACTTGATAAAGCATCAGGGAGGGTCAGTAGACTCCCCACAGGAGATGACTTCCAGGTTGAGACAGGAAGGTTGATACGTAGGGGTTTCCAGAGTTAAAGAGAAAAAAGGCGTTTTCTGAGCAAAGGAGCAGCAGTCATAAAGGTCCAAAGCAGAGCCAGACCAGAACCCACTCAGAAGTGCATGTGCCAAGAGCGCAAACTCAGAATATGAAAGTGAGGTGGCAGTGACAGGGCCCTGAGAAAAGCAAGGCCACACCACACAGACTTTGTGGCTACATTGAGGAGATTGGACTCTTCCCTCAGTGCAATGGGACATCATGGAAAGGGGAATAATCTGGTTGGAAGTATGATTTCGGGGGTCCCTGCAGGGTGTCATGGAGGCCAGATGGAGAGAGCTGGTGAGGCTAAGGGAGGAACATAACCTTTCCTAAAGGGACAAACACCCCCAGAGTAGCAGTGGGGGTGGTGGGTGGTCAACTGAGTCCCCTAACATGATGTGTTTGGGACATATGAATGTGACCTTATCTGGGTATTTGCAGATATAAACCAATGAAGGTCAGGTTATATTGGATTAGAGTGGGTGTTAATCTAGTGACTGGTGTCCTTAGTAGAAAGGGGAAATCAGAGACACAGAGAACCCACACAGATGAAAGAGCATGTGACGATGGAGGTGGAGATTGGAGGGAGGCATCTACACATCAAGGAACACCAAAGATGGCCAGTCACACAGGAGCTAGAAAGGGACATGGAAGGAGCCTCCCCTAAGCCTTCAAAAAGAGCATGGCCCTGCCTACACCTTGACTTTGCACTTCTGGACTCCAGCACCCTGAGGGAATATATTTCTGTTGCTTTAAGTCATCCAGTCGACAGGAATTTATTACAGTTTCTCTAGCAAATTAATACACGTCATGCGGCGGGAGGGGTCTTGCCTTGCTGGTCCCCATAATATTGAAACTCTAAGCTGCCTATGAGCTGACACCACAGGCGTTCACTTGGGAGCAGGTCATCTGAGAGCCAAGAAGCATCTCTCCTTGACTCTGCTCCCTTTGACATAGTTGAGCAACGAGCGCTTGGTGGCCTGTGATGGGCCTCTCCCAAGGGTGGCCATCTGTGAGACAGTGAGCACCGAAAGTCAATATTTGTCCACAGGCAACAGTTGTGTTTGCACTATGGAAGTCCCAACAGGTTTTTTTCAGAGATTTCAATCCGTGTGGTCTTCAGGCCATGAAGTGACCTTGTCCTGAGAAAACCCCTGAAGACAAGTCAGGAGGGACGAAAGCCCCAAACAGTAGGCTCTGGCAGACAGCAGCTCAGGAAGCATGAGGGGACCAGTCCCAGGCCAGGGTCTTCAGGGGGGCTCAGTGGACAATCACAGTGCTTGTGCTGCTGGTGGGCTGGGTTCAGCTTGAGCTTCCTGGGCCTCCCACGGTGTGGATCAGCTGTTCCCAGCTGGAAGCAGCCATGTCATCCGCTTCCCAAGGACAGCAGCTGACACAGCTGATGGGATTGGGGGCTGCTCGCAGAAGCACGCATGTCCCCATACCTCCTGCTGAAGGAGGAGCTGCCCTGTCACCCTGGTCTTGCCTGGGTGGAGGTGGGGGCTCTGGAAACAACAGCAGGGTCCCTCTGTGCCTGTATAGTGACCAGTGCTAGGAGCTTCTTCATAAACGAGTGGAGGCTGTGGACCTTTTAGTCCAACTGGATTGCATCCAATCCTGGCCTGACCCCTGTGCAACCTTGAACAAGGAATTGTACTTTTCTGGGCTTCAACTGCCTCATCTGTGAGACGGAGAGATGAAAAATACAGGGTATTAGGAGGATTAACTGAAGTCATACATGTAACTGCTTAGTGGCAGCCAGAAGGGCTTAATAAATATTAGCCATCACAATTATCTTTTTTTCCTTCATGGAGTCATAAGCCAATATAATAGAAGTGTTAATATTTGCTAGTTCTTGACATAGGGGAAGAAAAGAGAAGGTGGAGAAATCCTCATAAAATAAGTTTGCAAACTCCTTCTGTTGCCTTGATCCCAATTGGCTGTCATAATGACTCTGTGACATGGGTCAAGGGTTGTCATCTCCACTTTTGATAAGAGATTTTGAAGTTTCAAGCAGATAAGTAAGTGAGACAAACTCTTTCTAGTGATAAGCAGCAGAACAAAACCCAAACTCAGGTTTTCCGGTGACAAGTAACTGGTGCCAGCACAGAGGTGCTACAAGACTCCTTCCTGAAAGAATGAATGTGCACCCCAGCCTCCGGCCACGCGAAGCTCACATATGTCCCCAGGACCCAGGTTCGCATCCCAGGGTCAGCGGGAATAACCAAGGCAAACAACTGAAAGTAAAAACAGTAAAATAAAATGCTAGGGAAAAATAAAAAGAATGAAAGAGAGATCCAGTTGCAGAATGATCCTAAGAAATAGGTGGAGAATAGGGTTGAAAAAGGGAAGATGTACGCTTCAGGAGACTGCCTGGGTACCACTTCCACTGTGGGTTTGGGTGACCACCACCCCTTCTGACCGAAGACCTAAATCTCTTCCAGTTCTCAAGTCCTGGGAGGGAGGGAGGGGGAAAATAAGGGGAACCCAGAAGCTACTGACTCGCAGTTATTTAATTTCCAGAGCCTCAGTTTCCCCACCTGTTCAAAGGTGAGGATAACACCTCCAAGAACTTGCTCTGAGGCTCGGAGGTGACAGGAGCATGAAAAGCCTCTGTCAACAGCACTGCTCTTTAACAAGGATGCAGCAAAATATCGTGGCAGAATGGAAAAAAGTCGGAAGGAAATGGCCCAAGATAAAAATGCATTAATATTAACCAACAGGTTCCTTCAGCACAACAAAGCAATGAAACAATAATTTTAGAGAAACAAAACCCAGCCTTGGAAAAGTCTGCCGGAGGGAACGGAAATGGGGGCACAACAAGTGACCGTTGGCTTACCTACCTGGAAAACACAAGATGAAAAAGATTCTTCCTACACCAATATTTGTAAAAGCCCCACTGGGCTTTCTGCCTGCACAGACTGCCTATTATCTTGGCAAAGGATGAAAACAAGTGAATTCTTATTTAAAATGAGCCTGAAGCAAATTCAGGTAAACGTTACCAGCACCATCACGAGCTGCCATCGACGGAAGCCTACTGTGTGCCGGCACCCTGCCTGGAATTGTGCGGGGCTACTCGATTTGGGAATTACTTTTCAGCACATTCACAAGGCAAGCTTAATATACAATCATTTACATATTCAAAAATTTTCCATAGGTTTCTTTGTTCAACAGAAAGTTCTTGAGAGTCCATTATGTGACAGACAGGACCCTGTCAGTCGAGGTTTCCGAGCATCGGCACAGCTGACTGGGCAGACCCTTCTTTGATCATTCCTGGGCGTGTGTACCTGGGGAGGCTGTTGCCTTGCAAACTGGATGATATTTTAGCAGCATCCCTGGCTTCTACCCACATCAGTGCCAGCAGCACCCTAGTCTGATGATCAGAAATGTCTCCAGACTTTGACAAATGTCCCCAGGGGAGAAATGGGGGTTGGTATGACTGCTTTCAGCACAGCCTTAAGTAAAAAGATGAGTCAAGTGAATTTACGAGAGGCAAAATGCAAAGTTGCAAACCTCATAAAAGAGTCAGGTGAGGCAGAAGCCAGAGCTGGTTTGACATGGATGCTGATGTGACCCTTTCTAGATCTGGAGATTCTGGAGGTGGGAGTTGCAGTCAGAGTCACAGGATCCTGTCTTGCTTTCTATTGATCCATGGCTATGCTGCAAGTTCGTGGCTTTTGGATTCTGTGGCTTTTTCTCTGCCTGTCTGCCAAACCACATCTATTACAAACACTCACATCTCGCAAGTTGGAGGAAGCTCTAGGTGAGCCAGGTTCTGAACCCAAGACATCACTGTGTTTTGTTCTGAGTGGCAATCAACTTTCCAGTGAGCCCCGCGATGGCCCTTTGGAGCACAGCTCGTGTTTCTACTCCTTGAGCAGTAACTTGGTGGGAGTGTACAGAAAGTTTTAGAGGAGAGGGAATTGGGATTATTCTATTCCCAAAATATCTGGGAATTTTTAAAATTCAGAGTTGTATTTCCATTCCAAGAGTAGCCTAACCTTTGCAAAGGTTACTCTGCAAATGCATGCGAGATAAAGAATTCCCTGGACAATGTCTGCCAGGATCCTAAGCCTACATTCATATCTAATTTATAATCACCCTGAAAAAACAGGTTCCTTTTTCAAGGAGCTCACATTACCCCTGCTTGAGCACTGTGCAGAGGAGTGACAGGTGCAATTTATGTGAATAATCACCGCAATCAACTGCATTTAGGAACGAACCAGGGACGTACTCTTCCGAGGGAGAAGCTGCTGAGTCACACGGTCAACTCCTGCTCCCCCAAATGGTGCCAAGGACACTGGCTGCTACTGACCAAATTTAGAGGACATAGAAGAAGTAATACAGTCACTTATTGTGATCGAAGTTCTCCAGCCTGGGAGACCCTAGTTCCAATTTTGCCATTAACTTATCACGTGATCTGGAATAAGACCTTCCCTTCACTGAGTCTCAGTTTCCTCATCTGCAAATCTAGCTCACGGACTAGATGAGAACAAAGGACTCATTTTGCGTTAACAACCAATGATTTGCCAGCAGCATCTTCTCCACAGGATTTGTGGTCTGAAAGCCTGGGAATTCCTCAGGTGAAGGGACTGTGGAGATGGTGTTGATAATAATATCCCATGGCACACCCTGGTGGAGTAGTGGTTTGGCCACCCGCATCTGACCAGAGCAGTCTACATGCACCCCAAGGATCTGGGTTCACATCCCAGGGCAGGGGCAACAATCAAGATTGACAGCTAAATAAAATAAAGTGTAAATAAAATGAAGTGCTTCATCCTCCTGTCTTTCTGTCATCCTTTGCCTTCATTTTTGCCTGTACCTGTCTTTAAAAAAACAACAACAAAAAAACCTCATGGTAGGCATTCCTTGAATGAATGAGCCAATGAATGAGTGTGGATTTCCTGCAAATGAAACATTGCTCTGCCTCTGCCATCTTATTTGATCTCAAATCAAGGATATCTTACTCTGAGTCCTAAGAAATGTACAGGTTTATGAAAACTCTGGTGTGGCTCAGCAGATGGCAAGATAGTAAAGTGACAGCAAATATTTTAGGCTTTGCAGGTCTTCTAGTCTCTGTCATGACTACACAATTCAGAATTGTGGCATGAAGCAGTGATAGACAATAAGTAAGGGAATGAGTAGGCTGTGAGCCAATACAAGAAAAATAGATGGCGGGCTGGATTTGGCCATAGGCCGTAGTTGGCTGACCCCTGGTGTGGCAAAAGCCTCTGACCTGTGTCCTCTCCATCTTGATCAGGCCCTGCTGCTCTGGGCCGGGACAGCGGCATGATCACTTCCTTAAATATCCTCTACACTAACAGCCCCATCTCTCCCTGGGCTCATCTTCCTGTAGTCAGAGTCTACAAGAGTCTCCTTGCAACAGTCCAGTGTTCCATTGAGGAGCAAAGATCCTCAAGATTATTGGCATCAAAAGTCACACTGTCTCCCTGAGTTAGGCTGGGGCCTGGAAAGCAGGGAAATCAGCTGGAAGGCTGGCTGAAAATGGGGCACCCATGCACAGGAACTTGGCTTGTCTTCCCTGGAAAATCAAATCCAAGTGTTAAAAGAGTCACAATGCCCAATGATTGCAGGCAGCCGTTGGAGGTGGGGGTGGGCTCTGCTCCCACCAGCACACCTTTCCAGCTCACACATGAGCACAATTCTGAGTCAAACAGGACGATGAAGGAATAGTTTGATCGTGAGGTCATCGTATGGGCTCCAGAGCCTAGCTGACCTTTTGAAGTCTGCTCAAGGAACCTCATTATATTGCATTTCTGAGTCGATCTCTTCTCTGATTTTTTCCAAGTCCTTTGGCCCTTGCATTCCTTTGATGAGATATTTGCCTTGATAGAGAGGCACAGGCCGAGGAGAGGGAGAACCATGAGGAAAGTTCTATTATTAAGTGAATAGTCACCCCTGGAGGCCTTGTCCTGCTACTTCTTGGGCAGGGTGTGCTGCTGAGGCTGCCTTTAAGGAGCAGGAATTCTCCAGAAGGCAAGATTCCCACTGCTCACCAACACAGTTGGGAATGAATAGCTACAACCTTTGAGCCACAAGCAAAAGAGCCTGCCAAAGCAGCACAAAGTTTCCTACCTAGCAAAGCAGTCATTGGGAGTAGCTTCTAGAGAAAGGCAACAGATTCCTCCCCAGGACAGGTCACCCCCTCCCTTGCCCCTTGAACATCGATGTTTGCTCAGCTCGCTGTCTGCCCCTGATGTGCGCTTGCGTCCTTGCTGCCATTTTTCATAGTAATGACTGTCGACTTCCTGCGAGCAGAATTTCAGAGCCCAGAGAGGTCCGCAGAGATTTTCAGTTCCCTTTAAAAAGATGATAAAGGGTGACTTGGCGCATAACCACAGACACAAATCACCAACACTCATGATCTAGTCAGGAAAGGAGGTAATTCTCCCCCTGATTTCAACCTGCTGATAGGAACTCTCAGCCAGGCCCAGGCTTCCAGCTCAGTGGTAGAAACTTCCCTGACCGGCTTGCCTTTCTTGGAAAGCTGGGCTTTCCCTGGACCACCACTGTCCACGACAGGACACAGTTCTCCGCATCTCTTTCCAACATCAAGCAGTTTGAAGAATTTTAGGGCATAAAGCAAAAGTGTGTATGTGGGGGAAGTTGCGGGGGTTGGGGGGGTGCCTTTCATTTGAATGAAAGGCTTGGACATTTCACAGTCATTAATCATGGTTGTAAAAGGGCTGGCAAATAAAATCCGGAGAACTCTGTGTGCCCTGGTGGAGCAATGGTTGGGTCAATTGCCTCTGAAGGAGCACAAGGTCACATACCCCCGCGTTCGAGTTCTGGGTCTGAAGGGGAAACAACCAGTGTGAACAACTAAATAAAAATGAACAAAATGCTTCCTTCTCCTCCTCCAAAAAATAAAAAAAAATAAAAAAATCCAGAGAATTGCCCTCGGCTTTAGACTTTCCATGCTGATGGTCCATATCCAAGGTTGCTTCAAACCATGACTCCAGGTCATACAAGAGTTTTGCACAAGCTACCTCGTGCCTCCCAAATTTTGTTTTCTGGCTTAAAGACAATGAGGGCCATTGCAGAGTGACTGTGAGGAGGAGAAGCCCCCTCCTGAATGGAGAGACCACAGCACTGCCTTCCAGTTCTGCTATGTGTCCTTGTCCCAGCTTCCACATGAACACATGGACTGACCTGGGTTAAACTGCTCAGCTTTTAATGCTTTGATCAGGCTTCCTCCAGATATATAGGTCTATCCTCTGAACCAAGAACCAACACAGTGTGATGGCTTTCCTTTTATCATTATAAACATCACCAGCAATAGTGGTTCCCATTACATGTACTAGGCAGGGTACAAAACTCAGTAAGACTCATCCCTGGCCCCCTACCCCCCATGCACACACACAGACTAACAAACCTCTGTCTTCTCTCTCAAGTGTGTAATAACGATGACCACACCGCTGAGCATAAACCCAGGTGTCAAGTGCAGTTTCTAAGGCTATATGTGTATACTCACTCAATTCTCTTCAAGTCCCATTTAAGATCCCCTCATTTCCATCTCCCCAATCTCCTTAAAGATAAAGACAGTATTCATATCAATCATATTAGGAACTGCCATTAGTTGAGTGCCCTGTGCCAGGCTGGGCATGGAACGTGTATTTGATATTTCATCCTCACCACGCCCTGAATGGCAGTGGTAATATTCCCATGCCTGTCCTGATCCTCCTCGCTACCTCAGACAAGAAGAGGCCAGGGAACCATTGAGTAGAAGCTTACATAGAAGGGAAGAGAAAATGAAAGAGAAGAAAAGAAGTTGGTGGGTTCAGGGGGTGTTAGAAGGAGGCCAAGAGGCAACACGTACAATGTGGGAGGACAGCTCTGCATTTTTCTCTCTTCCATACTTTCATGCTCTTTAGAGGATTTCCTCTGAACTAAGCGTTCCACATAATTTTGAGGATGTAGAGAAAGAAAAGCCCAGAGAAGGGCAGGTCAACCAGTCAGTGAGTATTGGGGTGATTTGCTGGTTGAGAGTATGCCCTCTACAATCAGAGGTACTGGGTTTGAATCCCAGCTCTTCTGCTAACCAGCTGGGTGGCCGGCCAAGTGACTTCATCTGTTAAAGGCCAGTTTCTTCCACTGTAAAAGGAGAAGAGGAATTCCTCACTGAGCAAACGTAAGGGCTTATTGAGGACCGTTCTCAAGAGCCTAGCACAGATCTGGCACCAAGCTATTGCTCAATTAACAGTAGCAAGTATTCTTAGTGTCATTCAAATTCTCTTATTCTTGGAGTCAGGCTACAAAGTGAGGTTAGCACTAGACAATGACATGAGGTTGCCCAGTCAATTCAGAACTAGGACCCAGACAGAATGTTGTGGGTCCCAAGGCTTTTCGGAGACAACCGTCTGGTATCGTAGTGAGAGGAAGAGACAAGGGTGGAGAGGTATAGTGTCCCCAGAGAACCCCGCGGCTAGAGGGTAGCATCTGAAACAACCTGCGTCACGTGTGGCCCTTACTCACCCCTGGCACCCAGAGTGCAGCATTTCAGCAGTATGTCTCTGTGTGTGACCACAGCCTGCTATTTCAGTGACTGAACATCATCGTTTAGGTGGTCTTCCGATGGGACCTGACATGGTATCTCCCGCATCTTGCCCACCTTTTATTTCACTGGGCTCCTCTTCTAAATGGCAGAGGAAACTACGCTCTTCAATACTGGAAAGCAATGACACTGATTTACAAAAATAAACTGGTACCTTAAGCCAATCGGCCAAAATTCTGCTACGTGACTGCCTTCCAAATTCAGTGACAGCCAAGAGCATGCATGAGCTCAGGAGGGCCCGGACACATCATTTGCAGAAAGAAAGGCTGGGGGTAGGGGGAGGATAAAGTGGAAATGTCTCCTAAGTCACAACTGAGGGGTGTCGCTAGAGTCAACTATTTATACCCATGACAAAAGTGTTTGGGGAAACTGAGGACCAGGTGACTGGTGTGAGTCCCAGGCAGCAGATAACAGTGGGAAAGGAGAAATAGATGCGAGGTTCAGGCAGGTGAATGGGACTCTGGGCCCTCTCCCTGTCCCATGACCTGGGAATGGAGTGAAATCATCTCTCCTCCTATAGGAACCCTCTTCTATCCCTTGTTAAAATAAAGCAACACCTTTAAGTCCCAAATTCCAATCTATAGTCCCCAGGGAGGTCAGAGTAAACCTCCTAAAGTGTAAAGTAACTAAGTTCTTCCCCGACATAAGACCCTCAGTGGCTCCCCATTGTTCTCGGTGCAAGGCACAGACCAGTCGCCTCTTTCATCAGCCGGATATCCCCATCTCAGATCTAGCTCTCTTCTTTGCTCACTCTCCTGACAAACTCAAACTCACCACTCAGGTCTCAGGTGAAACAGCAGCAACTCCAGATGTCTGCCCTGAGCTCCCGGTCTGTGTCAGATGGCGCTTGCCCTTGCTCCCAAACCCCGTGACCTCCTCACCCTGACCCTGGCCTGGTCTTCCAGGTTGGACTATGAGCCAGGTGAGACCGGGGCCTCTGTCTACACAATCCACTGCGGTGCCCTAGCACCCTGCCCAACTCGTAATATTTATTGATCAACTAAACTGACTTGATGTGGAGCCTGGAGTAAGGTGTTAGAGAATCCAAATGTTATCAGTCTGTTTCGAAGGAGTTGAAGTCACAAACCGACATATTCTGCAATATAAACATGCAAGCCTATTTAAAGAGTTTCATCGTCATGAATCTGAAATTCCTGCCTTCCAGGGAGAGGCCACACTCAACAGTGGGAAATGGCTGGGAGTCCCCTGCGGCCCATTCAGCGATCAAGGGACACTTTGAGGAGAGGAGGCAGGTCCTCAAGTGCTCTGGGCAGCATGTGATGGCTTCCCAGCCCCCTCTGTCCCACGCTGCAAGCCTGCCTCACAGGAAGGGACTTTCGCCTTGAAATTAGAGGCATCTAAACCTATAGCTTAAGAACTTTTGCCACATGTAATTATTGACCTGAGACATCAGTCACCTTCAAAAATTCTGCGCTGACAGAGGGCAAAAGAAAAGCGTCTAGAATATCAAAAGGTAAAGGGTCCAGATTAAAAAGGGAGATGCAAGGAGGGCTTTTCCCATCTTGTAGCCTTTAATTGACTCCAGTCTCTGCTGAGCACCTTGGCCTTCTTTGTCAGCATGCTGGGAGGCGGGCTAGGCTCCACTGATATGAGTAACTCGCTGCAGACCCATGGGGCCAAGCGGCCACATTTCCACCCAAATCTCCCCTTATTGCCATGCTGGGTGCCACAAGCAATCAACATCTGCAGACGACAGGTCTATGGAAAGAACAGTCAGTCTTAGAAGCTGGAGAGGGTTTGGAGCAGCGATGTGGAGGGTCATTACCCCACCCCCCACCCCAAAGTGACAGATTCCAGAAAAGCATCTAGAATATCAAAGGGTGAGCTGCCAGGCCAGAGACTTGACAAAGTCTGGGCTAGAGGAAGTCTGAAAGGTGTTGTTTTTCAATCTGAAGAGCAGTTGAACAAATGTCATCATCAGCTTATTCCTCTGAGTCCCAGTTTACCAATCTGCGAAGTGGTTCTAGAAGCTACCAGGGTCTCTGCCCCCATTCCCACGTTAGAGCAGACACAGCTGTAAATAAAACAAGCCCCCTCCCCAGTCACGAAGCCTACACGTGTAGTTTGGCAGCCCCTAGAACAGGACAAATGCAGCGTGTCCTCTTTCAGATATAAAGACTCACAGGCTTCCTCGGAAGGAAATTAAAAAGACAGAGAGAATTCCTGTAGAAATCAGTCACCAAAGTCCTGCTTATTCTACTAGCAGAACCAGGCAATAGGGACACATATTTTGACAATTTTTCCCATTTCATTAGCATTTTACTTTTTTGCAAAGGAGTCCGAAAACGAAGCAAAGGGCTTGGAAACACCATGAGGATCACCTCACCACTTGGATTTGTCATTTAGGATAAAAACTGGTACCAACAGGAATGTCACACAGAGAAATCTAAATAATTAAAATCTGTTTAGCGGCTATAGACAGGCCCTCATCTCTTTCTCTCTAGGCTTCTGTCCCCTAGCTTTTTCTTTTTCTCTGACTTCCCCCACCTACCCGTGGGACTTATTGGGCAAAACCCAGCTCAACTCTGGTTGCTGGGCTGCTTATTAAATGTGGATGAATGTCAATGTCGACCAGCTCATTAATAATTGATTTCCAGCCCTGTCTCTATTTGCAGAGCAGAAGCCACTTACAGAGTCTATTATTCCAACTCTGTGTGTGGGTCATAGGGCAAAGAGGTTCCACCAGGGGTAACCTTTGTTGACAGCCATCACCATGGCAACCCCACACATCTCCAGCCTCAACTCGGATGCCCCAGAAGATGGGGAATCCTGCCCTGCCCTGGGGACTGAGCTGAAGTTTGCTGAGCTAAATGGCTGTCTAAGCAACACCACTGGCAAAATGGGATTTTTCCATTTTAATTTTTGGTTTTTGTCGAACAGCCTTGCGTTCTTTAACGAACACTTTTGGAAACCATTGTGGAAAGGACATTTTCAGATTTCAAAAACAAAACCCTGTTTTTCTTTCTGTCTCCTCGGGCAAAAAAAGAAAGACAAAGTAAATCCCCTTCTGTTGCTTTTAGGTCATTTTAAGTCAATGAAACCTGTATAATCCCGGAATAACCGATTGTTTCTTTCCCACCCACCAAAGGCTGCAAGCTTAGACGGGAAGAATTACTGTTTTGCTTTCAACCACCTATTAATATTTTGTCCTACCAGCCACGCTTCCTCTATCCCACTACCCCTTCTTTGAAGATTTCCCCCCACTAAATTAATGTTTAACAATTAAATGAAGCCAACGGAGAGTTTTGAAAGATCTACACAATTACGGATTGGGTGGGCGTGCAGAGCCTTTAATTTAAGTGGGAAATGTTTCCCAAATTATGGCCTGAGACCTCACAGCTAATTACATAATTTTCTGCATCTGAAAAAACATAAACTAAGAAAACACAACGAGAATCACACTGATAATGAGAGAGAAAAACCTGGAAGTGAGGTTTATGTATTATTTCAGAAAACAGAGATCCTAGACGTATCAAAAAGAATGACTAACAGGAGCACATTCTAGAACTCCTCAATTTTAGAGAGATGATTTGTCCCAAGTTGGTTAGGTTGAGGCAGGGTGCTTGACAAAACAGGACCCTCCTGGCCAAATATTTTGGCGACATAGTGTACATTTCATGCTCGGAGATTTCCTAAGGCACATTTTCATAGTGAAGGCGCAACTAAATCCCACAGGGAAACAACCTATTTAATTGTGTTTCATCCAGAATTGGCCAAGCATAAGATATTTTCTAAAAAGAATACTTACTTAAGCAATATTTATTGAAATAATTAGACATTTAAATATACTTGTTTAAAAAATAATACTGATTTAATACATCCTATGGGGGACTTTTTAAATGAATTTTTACAGTCCTGTGGAACCTGTATTTCTTGGAATACACATTAGGAAATGCTGATCAAATCTCATACCTTATAAACACAGATACTAAGTCTCACCAAGAGGAAAAGGGTTTGCTTAAGGTCCCCAGGGGACATACATCTTAGGAGGTTCTGAGGAAGAGAACAGAGGATCACAGCATTTGTAGGTTAAGCCCTGTGGGTTAGACTTAATTGATGCCTCGCCCAAGAGATGTGACTGGCATTGAGACATCAACTGGATGATCCTCGAGGGCATGATGGGGTAAGTCAATGTGCCTTTCTGCTGAATCTTCAAAAGATTATACTTCTTTAAAAAATATTTTTATTGTAGTAATTATTTTACACATTAAAATAATTTCCTATGTATAGGTTCCCCATTTCTTACATACATGTCAACACCCTGCCCTCCACCAAATCACCAAGTGCTCTTCCCCATTGTCCAGGGGCTCTGCCACCATTTGCCCCCACCCGCCCCCTTCCCTTTTGGTCACCTCAGTTCTGTTGCAAATGTCTCAGGGTTGGTTATGCTTCATCTGTTCCTTTGTCTTGGCTATTCACATTCCACCTATGAATGAGGTCATCTGGTCTCTCTCTTTCTTCTTTTGACTTATTTCACTTAGCATAATCCCCTCTAGCTCCATCCATGTTGATTCAAAGGACAGCGTTTCATCTCTTCTAAGGGCTGTGTAGTATTCCGTTGTATGTATGTACCGCATCTTCTTGATCCATTCATCTGATGTTGGGTACTTAGGTAAATTCTAGTTCTTAGCTATTGTGAATAGGGCTACAATAAACATGGGGATGTGTACATCTCTGAGGATGGGTGCTTTTTTATCTTTTGGGTAAATGCCCAGAAATAGAATGATGGGATCATATGGGATTTCCACAAAGATTGCACTTTTTTAAATGAGAAGGCAGAATGCTCTTAGGGCATCAGAGTGCTATGCACTTGGGAGACTGGGCCCCAGCTGATCAGAGGAAGCACCCACTGGGCAATCCTCTGAATTCATTCATACTTTGTTCTTGTACTCTGGCTGATAGCATGTTGTGGTAAGAATGTTCCAGATTGAGAACTAGGGGACGAAGCTGGTGCTATTTCAGGCTGCTCTTTGCTATAGAACATTGAAGCTGAGATGGTTGAGGGGAGGGGATACAGGAAGCCTACTGACTTACCTGGGAGAAGAAAATGTAAGATTTAATGATAACTTGGCCCCTGATTTCCTGTCTGAGTTTAGGACTTGCCTTCTTATCTAAGGTCTTAAATTCCCCATCATAAAATGAGGGAGGTGAGTCCGCATTTCTTGATGGCCCCTCCCGTCTTTAACATTCTTTATCCTACTCTCCCAGGAGTGACACTCAAAGCCACATTCAAACAATGACTGTACCATGAATAGCTGCTTTTAAAGTCAAAATCCTCTTCCCAGGGAAAGAATCCTCTTTGTTTCTTTAAAGAGCAAGGTCAGTTCAGACCAGCACCCCACAGACCAAATGCTTATGCAAAGCTTATGTCTTTTCTGGGAGGCACCTCCAGCAGGCCTCTCAGGGTGGGCCATTCCTCACTCCCCAGGGACTGTGGGGTCCTCAGATAACAGTCCCTCTTCCTTCCTAGAGTCTGGCTCTCCCGCTACCCATAAAGAAGGTGAAAGGTGGGGAAGCAAGCATATAAATATTAAACATAAATATTCTTGTTTATATATTTATTTGTCTATATATGTGTGTATTCCCATGTTTCTGAAATTCCCTTCCAAAGAAAACTTTAATTTTTAAATATATTTATATATAATATGTATTTATATATAGTTACACATAATATATTATATATACTATATCACATGCTTATTCATATATGTGCATTATTTATGTATCTACACATATTTATATTCACATATATTTATAAATAAATATATGTAGATATGCAAAAACATGTAATATTAAATTATATATAAATATATGTGTGACTATACATGATAAATAATATATAAAAATTCAAGTTTTCTTTGGAAGGGAGTTTCAGAAACATGGGAGTAATTATGTCTCAAGTTAGGGTTCAACTCAGGTCTTCACCCTGATCAAAAGTTCTCATCCCTAAAATGCTATCTGAGAGAAAACAGCTGTATTTAGCACATGAATCCATGAAGTCATCAAGTTTTAGAATGCATCAACCTTCCAGACCACCATCTATTATGCAAGCTACATTCAACTTATGAGATAGCTAATTTTTTTATTTTTGGCCAGGACTTCAAATTCTCTGCTTATAAAAATGAAGATGACAAACAACTTACTGTTACAAAGACTTTGAGCCAGCCAAAACCTGTCCAGCTCCCCCTCAGGTCCCAGCACACCACCGCTTTGAGAACAGGTCACAGATTGTCAGCTCAGCTCCATCCTGGTGTCTATACTGGTGCTGGCTTTAGACTCTGCCTGCCAGCTGAGAAGAGTCCTCCTGGTGATGGGGAGCTTTGCGGAAAAGCCAGACACATTCCATTGTCAATAAAAGTTAGGAATGGTCATTCCCTTTCTTGGCTCTAATCTGCCTTATGCAACTCATTATCTCTGGTAAGGAAAGTGTGTGGGACAGTTTAATGATTCATCCAGAGTAGTTTTTATAATCTTTATGTTGCCTTCTCCTACATAAGAATTGGCCATTTCTCAGCACATACCATCCGCAGAATTCTAAGATTGTACAGTTTAGTTGCTACACAAAACGGGTCATCTAGAAAAGCCAGAGGAAGACTGTCATTAGATTGCAGATAATACTAATCTGACTTGAGTGGTTTTGTCCTGCTTAATTTCAGACATTGAAAATAAACAAGTCAGTGTGCTAAGGTGCCAAGTTAATGTTGCTTGCATCAATTTAGCCCAAAATATACTAAGTGGAATAGATACACTTAAAAGAGTCTACAGGGTTTCCCCATTTTTTATACCAAACTTTTTATACCAAACCTTTTACTGAGCATCTACTATTTCCCAGGCATTGTGAAGAGTAACGATACCATCTTTAATCCTCACAGTAATCCTGCATAGTCAATATTTTAAAATCCATTTTATAGCTGAACAAATTAGAATTCAGAAACCTAAGCGTGTATTCAAGATCACAGGACTTCTACATGAGGAAGCCAAGATTTGAATCCAAGTTTGCAAACCGAGGTTCTTGCCCCGCTAGCTTACAAAAGGTTATCAATTCTGGCTCTTTTCATACAGTAGCAGCGGTGCTTGCCACAGCCTTGGACACCCAAATTCCTAAGACCATGGAACACTGTATCAAAAAAAGAAAATTGCCAGTGATGATGACAAATTAGTCTCATCGCTCCTAGCTGGAGACTTGGACTCGTGGGAGATACTGGTGATACCAGCCGTGGTCTCTCTCTCTCATGCTTTGAAAAAGCTACGGGCAGTGACTTCATGGTAGGGGCTTACTATTTAACACCCCCAGGAATTTACTTGAGGAGTGAAATACCCAACAGCAGAAAAATAATAAAGATAGTACAACTATCCTTTCATGGAAAAATGAAGAGCCCTGAGGGTCTCCCACAACATTTTCCCTTTTGTCCCTTTTCATTGATAAGAGCTCTGGGCCACCCTTTTCATCCCAATGTTTGTCTACTTCCAGGTGTCCCATAGCCTAACAACAGACCAGATCTCTCGTGCCCGACACCAGAAGGGAAGTATGAAGTCTTCTCTGAATCTTTGAATGGATTCCATGGCGGCCATTACGTATCTTCCTTTGCTTTCTCGTTCCACCCAGAAAGGCACTTGGTCTTCCAACACAATCATCTCTATAGTTGCTCCCATCTTCTCTCTCGTTTGGGAACAGAATGGACCCCTCCTGAGCTTTGACCACTGAAGTAATCTTGTAGGTCCCAGATCTGCTCAGAGCTTCTTTTTCTTCTATGTCCCTAGTATTCTTCTGCGAGCCTGAGAGGGGCCTTTCTCCTGGCCTGCCTTCCTGCACCCTGTGTGTTTAATTTGTCCTTCCACCCATCCCTGAACTCCATCAGACCTCACCTCTGGGAAGAATGGAGGAGCAGGGCTGGAAAAATGACCGTGGTTGCTAGGCGTTGCTAGGGAGAGGAGCAGCAGCGAGGACTGTCCACGCGTAAGCAGTCAAATACCCGAACTCAGAGGGAGAGCTTCAGGGAGACAGGGTTTAGATCAGCCCGTACATCGAGGGCCAGAGCTTAGACTAATAGGAAGAAATAAAAAATGAGAATGTTTCGGCTGGACATCAAGAAAAACATCCTGATGAAAAGGGAAGGCTCCCAAGTGGGGGCGGCTCTCATCAAGATGAGTGAGTGGCCAGGTCACTGCCGCTCTCCCCAACTCGGCTCCAGTGCGATTATAAACAAGGCCTAGCTGCCTCGGGTGGGCGGGTGGAGACTGGTCTCCCTCCAGCCTCCCTTCCCTTAGAGGAGACCCCAGAGGTGAGACGTGTAGATGAAGAGTGGCCTGTGGTCCACCCTGGTTGTAAGCATCGAGGAGGCTCTGTACTAAATCAAGAAAATCAGCATTTTGGGAAGATTCAGCCAGTCCATAAAATCCAGTAAGTGTCAGGAATGGGGCAGCAGAAGCTCCTCTCTCCTGCTTGTGTTGTCTCTGTGTGTCATTTCATTCTCTCTGCCTCTCCTCTCCTCTGGTGTCCCACACTCTCTCATCCTCATGACTTCAGCTTGCCTGCCATGGCTGCCTGGCCTTCATGGCCGTGATAACTTTATTGCCTTACCTCTTACAGCTAATCAACGCTCTCTCTTCAGGTTTCTCAATTCAGATTCCCAAGAACAAGAACCTGACGGGCCCATTTCATGGTTCCCTGGATGACCAAATCACAGGCATGAGCTTGGCTGCTGCTCGGGCAGGGACCCACACCTCATCCAGTCAGAGGTGCTGGGCTGGCTGGGTGGTAAGGCCTCCATATGTACCTGTGCCGGGCAGGCTGTAGATGGGGGAGATCACTTTAGAGAGTGAGATGTGTCTTAGATATCACTAGGCCTGTCTGGGCCTCCCCTGTCAAGCACTCTATCCTCCACACCCCATGTTTTAGCTTCCCCATTAGAGAGGGGGCCTCTCTGGAGGTCTAGGGCTCTCCTTCTTAGGTTGGGCGAGTGCTCAGCACATGGAAAAAGGCCCAGATTCCCACTCACACATATGGCCCAGCGACTGGCCACAGGTTTATGGGGCCTCAACAACTGTCTTTTATCAGTGACGGATGTGCCATTTGTTCCCTTCCCCCTCCCCACATTTTACCACATTTACCCTTTGCTTCTGGCTGTGAAGAGGCCAACTTTTCCCCACTTCTGGTGGCCCCACCTCCCCCACCCCATTTTTATGGGGGAAGGGAATTCTGTGAATCCTTCTCTGAGGGCTTGTTTGTTTCCCTTTCACTTATCAGTCATTTCATATACATCTGAATTCCAAATTGTCAGATGCTAGTGCATTGCTTGATACACTTAGGATTCCTTAAAGAAATCAACTGAATGTGGAACTACTACAAGTCAAGGAAAGACTTTTGAGATCCTTTGCAGGGCTGAGGGGAGGCAGGGAGACACTGCAATCACCGCGGTGTAACAGGACAACATACAGGTCATCGCAGAGTGCCAGACCTGTGTCAGAGCTGTGGCTAGCTCCTCGTGGGTCCTCCAGCAACCGTGTGGGAAAGGACTCGCTCATAACCCCATTAGACTGATGAAGAAATAGGTCTCAGAAAATCTAACTCTCTTGCTTATAGTCTAGTGACCAGAGCCGGCAGTGGGATTCGACATCCATTTTCGTCTTTACTGAGGGTAGACTGAAGGTTGTCATTGTTACATTCCTGCCACGTAGTATAGACTGGCTCCTGCTTTTCACCTTTTGCATGTTGGCTATCATTTTGATGACTACATGAGTGCTTTCTCCAAAAGATTTCTCCTCCAAGTCCTGCTGCTGTTTTCTTCAGAATGTTTCTGAAAAGTGGGGCCTTTTCCCCATCCTCACGTCCACAGCTGCCAGGAATCCCCCCCCACCCCCCTGCCCCTCCACGCAGTTTCCAAACTCCAAATGGCAACCCAAGGACCCCTTCTCAGAGGCAGATTCACTCACGTGACTCTAGGTGGGAGGGGCTGGAAGGTGAGAAGCAGGGGTCTGAGGCCAGTGGCGGAGACACTGAATGTCTGCAGAACCTGACTGCCCTGCGCAGCCTGTCTGGATGGGTCTCAGACTGAGTCAGGCCTGAGCACCTCTGGATGGGTCTCCCAGGGACAATCTGCTCCATTTGTCTACTATTCCCCCAAGGACAGCTCAGCATCAGCAGGTCTCTGTCCTCTGGCAGAGAGTTTGTGTATGTGTTATGTGAAGCAGAAACAAAGCAGATGGGGTGAAGGAGTCCAAGAAAGAGACAAACAGGATGGCCTGGGGAGCTGTGCTCTCTCACCAGGCATGTAGGAAGCAGAGCCCCTGTTCTGGGTGCAGGTCAGAGCTTTGCTGGACAGTGGGGTGCCCCCACTGTTCCTGGGGGAATCCAAGGGCCAGGGAGTTAGAGAACCCCATTTAGGGGGGCCTGAGTCCCCTCGCTTGCTTTCAATGCTTTCCTGCAAGCATTCACCGACTCCTAGTGACACCTAGATGGGCACTCAGCAATTATTCCAGAAGTGAAGGGATAGAAAGAACAAAGAGCCAGGGCCAGGCAGCACCACCCATGCAGTCAGGCGTGGGCTAGGAAAAGCGGTGATTGCTGAGGGGTTTAGACACCCCGCTCCACTGCTGGCTGATATCATGGAGACAAGAACAACCTTGCAGCAGCCGTCCCGAAGTACTCTATGCCCATCTCCATTCCAGACACCCTGGTTCGCTTATCGTTCCTTCAAGGACCAGGCTTCCTCTGCCCTCAAGGTCACTGTCCTCCCGTGGCCTTGGCCAGCATGCTCTTCCCTCACCTCTGTCAGGGTCTTTGTTCTAAACCACATTCCAGTGAAACCCTCCTTGATCACTCTGTTTAACTTGGTTCCTTACCCCACTTTTCACCTCTTCTTCTGGGCTGCATTTTTATCTAAGGCACTTACCTCATCTTCCAACACAGGGAACCCCTTCCTTATTTATCATATTTATTTTCTGTCTCCTCTGCAGGAGTCCAGCCCCAGGAGGGTAGGGGTTTTCATTTATTTGGTTCACTGCTCTATTTCTAGAGCCAAATAAATCTGGCAATGAACTAGAAGATGTTCAATAAATGTTGAGTGAATCTTATTTATCCTAATGACATGAATCAAGACCAGGTGCCATGGCCCTTCCCATCTCACAGATGAGGAAACTGAGGCTCAGTGATGCTAGGGAACTAAGCACAGACAGGCAGTAAGTGGTGAGAGAGGTTAAGTTTAAGGCCCAGGTCTCTGACACTGAGAGTAGTCTCCTTCCCTCCCCCAACTCTGTCATTTCCAGCTGACTTGGAAAACACATGACTTTGGGCTCCAGGAGCTCTGAAGCTCTCTCTCCTGAGGTCTGAAAGTCAGTTTTAAGTCCATAACCATTTCCTCATAGGAGGTGAAGTCACAGGTTTGGGGCCCTCTCTTTGGAGTGAGAGTTCTAGTTCTATTTTTCCCACTCAGTCTTGGGACCTTGGGATACTTCTCAGCATCTCTGAGCCTCTGTTTTAGCTGCTGCAAGTGGAGGTGATGACAGCGCTTCTCCATGGGGCAGTGAGTCAGCTGGGATCCATGGTGCCTGGCAGAAAGGAATGGTCACTGCCAGTACTGCCGTCACACTGTCCTGTCCCCCGACCCCCACTCACTGAATCTCAAGGCGGGGAGGTGTGGGGAAGCACCCCTGGCTGCGTTATTCCCTAGATCAGCCAGGTCCGGACAGCTTAGACTAGGAGAGGTGGAGTAAGGCCCAGCGGGCCATGTTTGCAACCCCGGCAAATGTTCCTGGAGCCTTGTTTTTTGTTCTGTTGCTGGGCCATTTGTTTTTATAGCTTATCGTTTCTGCAGGGGGGCTTTGAAAGGCTGCCATTGCTCCAATGGATGTTTCCGGTTCCCCTCCATCAAGCCACATTTAATGAAAACCAGTTTAAGGTCTTCTTTCTCATAAAACGTCTTATTGTTGTGGCGGCAACTCCTCCTTGGAAATAATGAAGATGAACGCTCCCTCCGTGGGGCAGCGCACAAAACACCCAGCCGCAGGAGAGCTCAGCTCAGCCCTCAGCCCCCAGCAAGCCTCGGAAAGCTGGGGAGGAAAAGATGCAGTGTGGCCTCTACCAGGAGAGAAGGGGAGGCGCAGGAATTCTGGCTGCTGCAGACTCAGGGAATGGAGCTTGGATTCCTTGTCCCCTCTTAGGGAATTGCCAAGTCGAAGAGGTTTTTGCTGCAGAAGGGACTATTTTATAAATTCTCCACAAACACTTGAGGTCCAGAGACCTGAAAGCCCTGAGGTCACACAGCCGAGAGGGTTGGAGCAGAGCAGGGATTAGAAGCCAGTTCTGGATCCCATCCAGAGCCCTTTCTGCTCCAGAGGATTCACGGAGACTGGGTCAGGGGACCTCCTTAAGGCTATTAGGCCAAGGCCAGGGTCAGGGTGCCTGCTGAGGGTCTGATGGGTCTGCAGTGGGGGCCTGGAAGCTGCTCAAGGCCAGTTTCACAAACAGTAGGAGACTTCCTCTGAACACAAAACACAAGGATTTCAGATGCAGGCGCATAAATGCCAGGCCAAAGCACCCTGTGATTCAGACCTGGGGGTTATGGGCTTAAGTGAATACCCAGGAGTGAGAGCTGGCACTCCCCAAAAGGGCCGTATGAGAAAGCACCATGACACCCTACTCCTGGAGATGCAGCTAGAGTCTTCTCCTTTTAGATTCCCTCCGGGGGTAATGAATCACGTAGTCAATTATTGCAGGAGATAAAAAGGGTTAAAATAGTTGATTTGGGTCCTTCGCATTGACTTTTCTCCTTTGAAAGTGTCCACACAGATTTCTAACTTGCCTGTCCCTTCACCTGCCACACTTACTTTCAAGTAAGGCCTTCTCTTCTGGGCAGGAAAACAAGAACAGAAGGAACTGGCCATGCCCATGCCTTTCTTGCCTCCTGAGGGCCAGGAGTGAGGCTGAGTTAAGGAGTTAAGGCAGACAAATTCTCTCAGCTCCCATCGGCCCACCCCAAAGCTGCATGACTTTGATCAGTCACTCATCTTCTCTAGAATTCAGTTTTCTCACTTCTAAAAGAGGTTGTTTTAGATGAGGGGTCACAAATGTAGAGTGTGAGCTTGGGGACCAGGCATGCACCAGTCTCATCAAGGGAGTGGAAGGGACAGCGGCCACAGCACAAGTGAGTGCCAACCAGCAGACACAACCTCTCTGCCAGTCAATGCTGTTTTTACTAAGGGGCTGATTCTCAGCAGCCAGGGGGTCTGCACCTCTGGTGAAACCAAACACCCGGATTTTAACAGGAACCACCCAATTCTGAAACCTTGGCAACAAAATCAGATATTTAAAGTCACCCTGGATGCAGGTTAAAAAAAAAAAGGTGCTTTTGTTAATCTGTAAAGCAACCTGTTTTCAAACGGTATGAGCCATCCTTATTGATGACAGAAAAGGAGAATGTGTGTAAAACAGAGAACTGTCCTTGAATTCACCACATCCTCACAGACCCTATCACCTCCAGTGTCTGATCTCTTTGTCTATGACACGGGAATGCCTTCTGCCACAGCAGTGTGAGGATGAAATGGGGTCCCCTTTGCAAAAGGACTTGAGGTAGGGTGGTAGGGCAGAGTGCCATGCCCTGGTTATTCTCATTATCTGAAAATTCTCCTCCTCGCCACTGGGGACCCTGAGGCCTAAACCTGGAACGAGGCAGTCATCTCCCAGACTGCTCTCCCAAAGCAAAATGCCTGAGACAATATGGAAACCAGATGCGGAGCAAACACTGCCTTACCTCTCTTTTTCTTTTTTTTTTTTCCCCCCCTTTTCTTTTCTTTGCAGTTCTTTGGTAGCTTTTCAAAGTCGTTCCACATTCATGAGCTCTGATATCACTAAACTCACAGCTGTCCTGAAAGGCTGTTAGATGGGTCAGTTTCAAACGGGAAACTGAGGCTCGGAGATATGAACAATGGGGCCCTGGTCCGAAAGAGTGTACATGGCACAGATGGAGACCCTGGGGCCTGGACTGCGAGCAGCCCATTCTGGGTGGCCAGTTGCTTGCAAATGACACAGCTTTCTAAATACAGGTTTAATGTGCGGAGCCCGGCCCCAGGAAGCAGAAGGCAGCTGCAGTGTCTCAGGAACTGTCTTTTCTGGGGCAGTAGTAACAGGGTTAAAAGAAGTGGCTGCTTGTAACCACTGCCAAGTCTCACCTGGGGAACTGCTTCAGGGTCCTGCTGTTGTCCTGTGCACTTTTATCAATCCACCCACTGAGCCTTAAAGTCTAGGGTCATCTTTCCTATAGGCAAATGAGATTGACTTTCTCTGCGCTTATAAACACACACACACATACACGGTTACCAGAAAACCTTGCTGTGGCTTCTTATTGTTCATCAGGTCTGGGTCACCCTCTTCATACTCCAGCAGGACTTGCAATCCAGCTGGCCTGGTCTTGTGCTCCCTGCCTCCTCCAGGCCTTCTTGCAGTAATGCCTGCCCCTTCCTTCTCCCTCAGGATCTTTGCACTGCATGACCCCTCAGCTCAAGCATCACTGCCTTGAGGGTGCCCTCCCAGCAGCCCCCTTCGTGCTCATATTCCTTTGGATCCCTCTCTCATGGGATCACAGTCCTTTACTTCAAAGCCCTTGTCCCAGATAGTGATCTTGAGTTCAGGAGTGTGATGACCTTATTTAGTTCTATCTCCTCTGCTAAAATCTAAGCTGCTTGAAGGTAGGGATCTCATTGCACTGCAGTTTACATCCTAACTCCAGCGCGAGGGAGGGTGTTCAATAAAGGTTTGTTGAACTAGTGCTGAAATAACATGTGAATGAGGGTAGACCTACTATCTCATGTTATTTATTTGCCCAAACTCCATCCACTAGATGCTATGAATTGTCCCTGTGGGAGGTAGAAAGACTGAGAGTTTGAGAAAGTCAGTGACTTGGCCAAGGTCATCCAGTAAGTCAGAAAAACAGTGGTGATTCAGCTACAGATCTGTCTGAAGTCCAAGTTTTTAAACAAAAACCATGGAAGAAAAAAATATGGTGAACCTCTGTGTTAGTCAGGATTCTCTAGAGAAACAGAAGCAACAGGATTTTCGTGTGTGTCTGTGCATGTGTGTGGGGTACACATATGTGGGTGAAGGGAGGCAGAGAGATTTATTTTAAAAGATGACTCCCATGGTTTGGGAGGTTTGGTAAGTTTAAAAATCTGCTGGGAGGGGCTGTCACACTGAAGACCCCGGGAAGAGCTGCTGTTTCTGGCTACAGGAATTCTGCTCCAATTCTTCTTGTTCATTGGAGGTCAGTGTTGGTCTAGTGAAACTGTCACCTGATCTGATCAGATGGGGTCCACCCACATTATGGAGGGTAATCTGTTTCATTCAGAGCCATCCCATTTAAATGGTAATCTCATCCTGAGTAACACTTTGAGAGAAAGATCCAGAATAATGTTTGAAAATACCTGGGCACTGTGGCCCAGGCACACTAACAAGGACAATTAAGCATTACAACCTTCATCTACCCATCGCTTAGTTCAACCTTTATCAAGAAGTTGCTCCATTTGCTTTAGCTGGCCTTCTTTGCTCCTCTTTATTTAGCCTTTTATTTGTTCATTTATTTTCTGTAAGTATTTTGAAACATAGACCTGAGCCTCTATCTTTACACCCCAACCAACTTTTGAACCCATTGTGGCGGCCCATGGCCACCTGCACCCCCAATTTGGAAAAAGTGGACCTCTCAAAATGGAGAGAGGAGGTGTCCACGGTGCAGGGCAGAGTCTCCACTGCCTGGAAGGGGAGATCTGATTGTGGGACAATTTCTTTAGCTTTAGTGAGAAGTTTCCACTGGGCTCTGACAAGCTTGCACACAAATTGACTTTGGGGGTGGGAGGCCAGCAGGTATGGAGGCTGGCACCTTCCCCTCTGGAAAATCACTCTCCATTTTTCCACAGGGCCCATTGTTTTCATTTTCATGTTGAGCCTGCCTGCTCCCCAACAGTTTATTGCTTTCCCCTCCTTCTTCCTCTCCCTCCTCCTCCACCTCTTTCTCTTTCTCTGGCTTTGAGGCGTCTGGACATTTGCACTAGAGAAAGGAACCCATTTAATCTACTGTATTTACAAGCTTCGTAAACAAGGTACAGTGAATGCATCATGGAAAAAATGCACTTTATAGGAAAAAAGTTCATTATATGACTTTGTTCTATTAAAATTGTCTGGTGTAACTAACTTCACTCAGTAAATCTGAAAGAGAGAGAGAAAGAGACCCCTGAAATTTCCCTTTTGGCATTTATGTCCTAACATTCATATCAATTCTCTTGGTTTAAAACACTTGAATGGTGTTTTCCTCTAGACAAGAGTTAGAGGGAGTCATTTATGTTGCTTTCTAATTATCTCCTCCTTCAAAACATAATTGTTTTAATTCATTGTCCAAATGGATTTAGGGTCAAAAACCGAGCAGCTGAATGAATTCTTTTCTGAGTGGCTGAAGAACTTACCACCATTCTACCTTAGCATCATACTGTTTGGTTTTTGTAACTTAATAATTTTATGTTGTTATGATTGTGGGGCTTCCAGATTTTTCTATTTTTCTTATGATGATAACAACGGTGAGTTATTAAAATGCACAGAGCCTGGAACTGAACGACCTACATTAATAATTTTATTTAATCTTCCCCCGAGCCCCATGGGGACACGGAGGTCTTATGGAGTCAGGTAACTGGCCTCCGGGCACAGCAAAGAGATGACAGTGCTGAGATTCAAACCTCACAGCCAAACTCTACTTCAAGGAAAGTAAGTTTCTAAGTAAAATGAGAGAACAGGAGACCGAGCTGAAGCTGAGAGTGGTGCTGTCTTTAGGCAATAGGCCTGGGAATGACTTTTCACTGCTTCTTGAAACTTTATTACAATTTTCCACTTTTCTCTAATGAATTATGGAGAACTCGTCTAACTTTTGTGGGGGAAATAATGTCATCTGGCTGAGGCTTATCTAGGGAAGACTAGATGTCCGTTACAGTGTCTCAATTCATCTGAGAGGAAATAACACAAAATCAGCATGACTCTGTATCCTGGGGTGGGACGCAGAGGGAAGCAGAGGGACGCAAGGACATATCCTGGTTGCGCCGGATGTCCCATTCCTCGCCCCGGTTCTGTACCTTCGAGAGCTCCTTCCCTTCCCTGGGCCTCGATTATCTCCTCTATAAAATGAGACTGACAGACTGAAATGCTTTCAAGGGCCCTTCTGCCTATAAACTACTTTGACCCCTTTAGTTGCATATGAAATAGCTTACAGGGTCTCTTTGTCACCAAATATTTAAAGACACTGCTTTGTGGGAGCTCATGATACCCTGAACAGGTAGAAAGGACTCTCAGACATTTTTTTCATTTTTTGATTAAGTCCTTTATACCTCCACTGAGGAATCAGGCTCAGAGAGCAAAGCTGTCATCAGGAGATGACAGTCCTTCCAATGGTTCCCATATGACTGTGCCCAGAGGAGCAGGGCTTAGTGGCCTGACTGTAGCTGGCCTCCTAGGAACTGTGACAGGAGCTCCACACCTGTTTTTAGCAGATGCTAAATGGATGAGCCCTCTCCAGGGTTTTGAAGGGTGGGGGGAGTCCTCATGCTGCTGGGATGAGCCCTCTCCAGGGTTTTGAAGGGTGGGGGGAGTCCTCATGCTGCTGGGATGAGCCCTCTCCAGGGTTTTGAAGGGTGTTGGGGGGGGGGGGGGGTGTCTCGGGCTGCTGGGATGAGCCCTCTCCAGGGTTTTGAAGAGCGGGCGGGTCTCAGGCTGCTGCAGAAATCTACCTGAAGCCCCCAGCCAGGATAAAACAAAGCCACTTGCAGATTGTATGGCTGTGATTTTTTTTTTCCTGATGCTTCCCAGGGGCTTGATTTCCAAACCTGTGCCCCATGCTAGAGGCTGCCCTTGTTTTAAACCAGGAGTTATGCTAAAAAACAAGAATTGGAGCCCAGGGGCAAGGTCAGGCTCATCTCCCTGGAGCACGCAGCTCTCTGGACAGGCAAGCTTCCCTCCACCCAGGGCCCAAGAGAGGCCACAGCTGCTTGGGCTGTGAGCCTTCCCCTCGCACCCCCACCCCCACAGGAGAGGAAGGAAGGGGGCCTAGGGCTACCTCTAAGGTGGGGCCCAACACCAGCCCAGGGCCCAGGCTCCCAGACAGAAACTTTCCCCACCTTTCTTCAGATCTCATTTCCCACCACCACACCCGGTCACCTTGGGGCGAGTCAGCATGGAGTCCTGAGGGGAAAAAAACAAAATGTAGGTACAAATAATAGGAATAATCCTAATAATCTGAGACCTGCTGCCCTCGCTAACAGGACCATAAAGGGCATTGGTTTTTAATTAAACACCAAAACCCTAAACCTTTCAACTCTGCATCCACAACTACTGTAAATGTTTATGAAAAACGGGAAATTCTCCTTTAATTCAAACCATGCCAGAAATGCATTTTCGTTGTCTCGACGGGTGGAGAAATCCTATCAGTCCCAGCTTGAGCACATCTGAGCTTTAAATTAAGAGAGGCAACAGCCCTGTGAGCAAAGCTAAATCCTAGGCAAGAATGTATGAGAGACAGCGCCTCGTCAGCACGGGCAGTCTCGCCCAGGAGCCCTGCTCTTCCAGAAGAGAAATGGGTAACAGACAAGCTAACATTTTGTGGGGAGGCCAGAGACACCTCAGAAACGGACTAGGGTGTCCACGAAGAAATGATCATAAATTGGAGTTCTAGAATGAAGACAATCTGGTCAATTTCTTACCATCTGGGTGACGCTGCACTACGTAGTTGAAGTTTCAGGCTCTTTAAAGATTGCTGGTGTCAACAAGTGTGATGGAGCCCTTGGTGTGACAGTGAGCAAATGTGGCATGTTTGATCTTTGCTGATGGCCAGGCAGAGAGGCGGCATTAATCAGATATTTGGGCCCAACCCCGGGTATCTCCAGGTACCCCTCTTACCTTGGTGAGTACATATCCTTAAAGTTGCTGAAACAGTTTCCTGCTCTCTGAGGAATGAGTCAGAGAGGAAAAGTTTCAGCAGGAGACAGCAGCCCCTTCAACAATTCCAGCACATCTGTGTCCAGAACCAATGGAAGCTCACATGCCTCTGCCCCAAATTCTACTCCACAGTCCACAGCACCCACAGGCACACTGATCACCATATGATCAGGAATCCCCAGGGCAGGAGAAATCTCTCCCTTCCTAATAAGAGGATGGAAGCCCTCCCTTGGAAACAAACATTTCATTTTGGCTGAGAAAAAGCCAGGAAGGAGCCTCTGGGACTCACTTAACCCCATTTCCCAGCTCTACATCTAGTCATACACATTGGGGGATTTCCTGTAGAGCTCTTTAGGGAGAAGAATGGGGACCCAAACTCTGGGGCTGAGTCATCCTTTCACTTACTCTCTGGATATTCCCACTCCAACAATATCAGCAACAGACTTTCAAAAGCAGGAGGGTTCCTCCCGCCCTAAAGTAGGGACACATTACTGCCTTTTAGGCAGAGTGGAGGAGGCATGGGGGATTGCCCTGTAGCATCCAGGAATCTCACCTCCAGGAAGTTAGCCCCAATTCCCACCTTCTCCACTTCTGCCCACACGCTCCATCCTCAGCCTGTGACTCAGATTGGCCAGTCATAGTACCACACTCCCTGGCCCAAAGTGACTCCATTGTTCCCAGCAAGATGAAACAAGAGCTTGGCTGGACTACTGGAATCTTCTCTTTGCTGATGGACCTGGACCTGGAAGGATGGCAGTTGTCGCCATCTTACTTCTAGGTAGAGCCGGAGGTAACCAAACTAAAATAGGAGAGTACAAGGACAGGGTGGAGAGAAATCAAGTTCTGACATATGCCTTGAGCTCCTGTATCCCCTGCATGCCTCAATTTTCAAACTTCTAGTTCACAAGCTAATATGTTCTTTTAATTGCTTATGGGATTTTTGAGCTGGCTTTCCTTTCCCTTAAAATTGAGAGTTGAAAAGGGGAAGAATTGAAAATACGGAGAAGAGGCACAGCTAACCAGCAGCATCCAACATGTACTTCTTAAAAAGCCTACTGTGTCTCTGATACTGTGTTAGATTTACTAGGGATACCAGGGGACACACACAAAGAACTAAGGTTGACAGTGTTTTAGAAGAGATGAGACATGAGTTTGAGTGACGGAAATACTGAGACAAATATGAAAAATATGAGAGGGAGAACAATTTCTGCTGACACAGAGAAGTGAGAGCCTCTGTCAGGAGAATGATTCATGGAGATGGCATTTTAGCACCGCTTTGAAAAGAATTGGAATCTGACAAGCAGCATTTGGGAAGTGATAGATGGCACCCCTGGCAGAGGGGACAGTGCTAGCAAAAGTGAGGGAGATATATTCTGGAACGGCAGATGTCTCTCTGGACAGGATAGTGTCCCCCCATTTCTTCCAGAGCCCCTCTAGTATTTTGTCTTCATCCGTCAGTCATTCTGGCTGAGGTCCTGCACCCTCAAAGTGCTGAGGGCAAAGGTTTCTATAACAGATCTCAGCCTGCAAAGGAGTTCAGCTTTTGCTTATTCTGGACACTTCTGGAGGGACTCCTGTATGTACTGAGTAGTTGCTGCATGTGCTCTGCTATCTCTGAGGGTGAAACATCCTTTGCCATTCCTCCGAAAGTCATGCAATGTGGGCACAGAATCCACTGGAAGAAGTCTGAGAGGAACGCTCTAGTCAATTCCTTGCACAGTTTTGCTCAGCCAACCTCGTCTCACTCCACCATCCTCTGTGCTTCCTGCAAACACAGGCCTCCAAACACAGGCCTTTGCACATGCTGTACCCTCTTCTGGGGACATCATCTCTTTATCTGCTCAACTTTAGTGTACCCTTTGGATCAGGATTCAATTGCCACTGTATCAAAGAAGCCCTCCTGGGCCCCTAGGACCTATGTCCTCTTCATGTGTGGTTGAAGAGCCAAGATTCCAGAGTCAGATTGCCTGGATTTGAATCCCAGCTCCAGTGCTTACTAGGTGTGTGATCCCTTGATGCCTGTTTTCTCATCTATAATATCATCATGATCCAGGAGAGGCTCAATGATGGCAAAAGTGCTGGCACATAAAAACACTTAGTAAACCTGAGCTTCAAGGCACCATGTCTCTCTGGCCCTCTGCCTCTTCACAGACACAATGTCATATATTCACGAGATCCTTTGATTGGCATCTGCCTTTGCCAATTCACTGAAAGCCCCATGAGGAAGGGGTAATATCTGGTTTTGCTCATTGGCAAATATTTAGCATTTAGTACAGACCTGACTCTTAGTAGGTGCCAATAAATATTTCGAGAATGCAGGTATGAATACTTTTTTTAAAAAAGGAGAGGTGGTAAAGAGTGAGATCTCAAATATTATCATTTGCAGAAATCCTGATCCCATATATTCCAAGTAACTCAGGAGCAAGCTCTTGAAGTTGCAAACATCTGTGACTTAAGAGATGAAGAAACAGGTTCTGAAGATGTTCCAGTCATTGAAGTCACCATCAGCAATTCATTTCCTCCTTAGAAACAGATGCCAGGCTCAGTGTACACATGACCAGGCAACTAGATGTGACACTCTGAAGTCAGCGGAAGTCCACTTGATGCTCATCAGATGACTAGAATTCCTCTTCCAGCATCCCTACCACTTCCAGAGAAATGTCTGTTTGTGACCTTCTGTTTAAATAACAGTACGCTTTGTTCTGCAATGCTATTGTCTGAGAGTCTCATGTTTGGGGTATACTATATTACAGGCCAAATTCTCAGAAATTCACACTGGCTCTCCAAAGTAGAAAACATTATAGATTGAGGGGGAGACAGTGGCCTCCATTTTTCTATGGAGGAAAGGCTGACTCAGATGAAAATGAACAAGTGTCCCTGGTTTTCTCTAGGAACATTCCCATGTCCCTCCACAGCACTTGTCACATGAGTCCTAGAGCAAGATCTGGAGAAGCAGGTGGAAAAGCTGAGCATGGACAGAAAGGGAGACAGGGCAGTGGAGGCTGGACTTACGGAGGGCTGACCAAGAGCTGCGGCGCCGTCAGCACACAGTGTGGGTCCCTGGAGCGGGCTCCTTCCCCCACGGTGTCCTGCCCACTCCCCCGAGCCAAAGGCAATGCTCACATCACTCGCATGTGCAGGGCTGAGCCCCAGACACGTTTTCCTTCCCGGGTTGTTCAGACTTCTGAAAGTTTTTCTACATCTTTCTTTCTTCCCTGAAAGCAAGAGATCTCCAACTCTGAGGTTCTAATTCAAGGAAGCATCTGTGGAGGCACAATTCTCCTCTCGCAGTGACTTCTTACAAAGAAGATAGTACTAGAGAGAAAAGTGCTTGCTACACCCCAACGCACACTGCACCCCCAGACCCTGTGACTCAACCATGGACCCCTGTTTCACACACCAGAAGCCCCTCCTTTCTGAGGGTCCCACCTCATTGCCTCCTTTTAAGTCTCACAGCTACCTGTTTAGTAACTAATCCACTGGAGATCAATGCCAGGAATCTTATTAGTGACATCAGACGACACGAGAGTCACTGGGAGACCCAGCAGGGAATGGGGCTAGAACGAAGTCCCTGAGCGGGCCTGAGTTCTGTCACAGGCCAGCTCTTCAAGGTGCATCCTGGCTTCCTGTAAAACTCCACCCAGTGAGGCCGCAGAGGACAGCACCCTCCGTCTATCCATCAACGCCCCCTTAGTTTTGGCCTCTCTCCATTGGAGATGGTGAACAAAGAGAACAAGAGAGATGAATTTCTTTCTAATCCTTCCCTTTGAGCAAAAGCCTGACCCCAGGCTTTGGCCTGCTTCAGCTCCATCCTGGGCAAAGCCATATTTCATGCCGAATCATCAGTTCCTGGAGGAACAAGGCACCACTTGGGGGTATGGATGGCTGCCCTATCTTGCAGGAGCCTAGAGGCTGCTCAGACATGATCTCATCCATCTCCACCTTCCAGCAAGGTGGGGGCTAGGAGCTTTAGCTTAGCTGTGCTGTGGAAGGAACATAAGCCTGGAGGCTAGGCGTCCTGAGCTTCTTGAGTGTTCCCCTCTCTCTGTCACTCTCTCTCTGTCTCTGTCTCTCTGTCTCTCTCTCTGTGTCTCTGTCTGTCTGTCTGTCTGTCTGTAAGTCTGTCTGTCTCTCTCTCTCTCTCTCTCACTCTCTCTGTCTCTCTCTCTCATATGCAGTACCAGGAATGACACCCACACCATCTCTCCTTAACTATAGGCAAACTCTGGGCACACCAGCTCCTCTGAGGACAGCAGGATAGTGGCCCCATTTATGCAGAAGCAGTGATAGATAAATGAGGGTGTGGCTGTGCTCTAATAGAAGGTCATGCACTAAAGAACACAGTGTTTGGCTCACAGGACAGAGTTTGCCCACTCCTATGTCAACACAAGGCCTGATGGCCTTCCTGCTCAATAATTGATCTTAGATGCACCCTGATGAGGTAGCGATTCAGTCAGCCTGTGCCGAAGGAGCATAGTCAACATACTTCCCAGGGACCTGGGTTGGCATGTCAGAGTCTGGGGGTGGCGTCGGGGCAACCAATGTGAGCCACTAAATAAAAATACAATAAAATGCTTCTTCCTCCTCTCTGCCAAGAATTTATCTTATAAAGTCACATTGGGGTGTGCCTTGGTGGCCTAGCGGCTTAGGTCCCAAGGTCTGTGGGGCAAACCACCAGGAAGAACAACTAAATAAAATAAAAACCAAATAAAATGCTTCCTCCTCTCTCTTCCTGCCTGCTGCCTGCCCACTCACCTTCATTTCTGCCTGCACCTTTTCTTTAAGAAAAAGCAAAACTAAAATGAAGGTCAGAATACAGCAAGTTTCCTCACCCGTGGTACTGGTGACACTGGGGACAAGTCACTGCTGTGTGACACTGTCTTGTGCACTGTTTCTCAGCATCCTCCGTGGTTAGAGGTAAGGTGCATCTCCCTCCAACTCTTGACAATAAACTACATCCCCGACATTGCCAAATAGCACCCAGGGGGCAAAATCTCCGCAGTCCCTGCCCTGGGTGACCTGGCTGTGGTTGGCTGACCTGCAGGGGCACCTGACATGCTCTCGGAACAAACACTCCACCTGGCATCAGACTATTTCACGAGGTGCCGCAGTTCCTACGGGCCATGCTCCGGGCTTTCTGGCACACAACTGCTCTGGGCAGTGCCTACTGCTCTACCCCAACATGACAGCAAAGCTAGGTGGGCCTCGGATTGCACAGCCCAGTGGACAAGTCAGGAATAAAATCCCCAGCCTGCTGCCCAGAGACCAAAAGGCCACACCCTTAGCCACCAAGTCATTCTGAGGCTGATGTCAGCCCTCTCCATCTGCCTTCCTCACCCAGACTGCTGTTAACACTGGGACTAAGGCCAGTCCGCTGCACGTGAGGTCCAGCCTGTCTGCCCAGAATGGAGTCTTGCCCACTCTCTGCCTGCTCGGGGCTGCGCAGAGACACGCACTGGACTCCGCAGGGCCCCCAGTTAGCCGTCTGACGCCGAGTCAGTGCCCCATCCTCCTGCTGCCTCAGCTTCCTTGTCAGTGAAGTGGGATCCATAAAAGTCCTACCCTTGAAAAGCTGCTGGAAGACCAAAAAGATAACATGGATCAAAAGCTTTGCATACCTGAAAATTCTATAGAAACACCACTATCATTGCTGTGAGGGTCCCCAGGACCTCCTTGTAGAGAGTGGCTGCTCCTTCTGGACTGGCTCCTTCCCTAGCTTCCTCCTATGCCTGTATTTTTCATTTTGGGTTTTGGGACCCCTAAGTCATTCTCTGAGATTCTCTTGGAGTCTTTTGGAGGGTGGCAATTAGGCAGCTTATGGATCCCCTTGTGCCAATCGTCTCACTCCGAACACCTCGGTTATTCTCTCCTATACACAATGAGCCTCAGCTTCAAACTCCGTTTCAAAAAGTGGGCTCAGCTGCTAAAGGAGAACAAACACTATTGCTCTTGGTTCTGGAGCTCTAAGAGCTGAACCAGCATGTCAGCATCTGGTGGGAGAACACCAGATCTGCAGAATGCTGGTCTTACCCCAGACCTGCTGTCTCAGGATCCGTATTTTATAAGACCTACAAAGAAATGCATGCCAGGGAAGCTGAGTAGTTGGCTGTAGAGGTTACTTTCTGTAGAAATGCATGTCATTGTACCCCGAGGCACTCTTGCACTGGGAATGGGTAGCTTGATCACAGGGACCATTTTAAATGGGACAGTATTTTTTTTTTTTTCATACTTCCTGATCGTTCATCATTTTAATATAGGTGTCAATTTTGTCCCATTTTAAATAAACCAGGGCCTTCTTTAATGTGGGGCAAAAGGGGAAGTTGAGTTGCTCCAGGCCCAGTCTGCTGAGGGGGCCCAAAAGCACCTGCCTCTTTTGTCCCACATTAAAGACAGTCTTATCGGTACTGACAATGGTGGGTCATGGCTTTTACTGCTGTTCCAGTACCATGAGGAAACAGGAGCCACATGGAAAGAGGATCGTGCCCTGTGCACCCTGCTTCTTCAAGGGGAGCATAATACCACATAACACACACTCAGCTGTGCTGAATCTGAGAAACTTGCTTTAGAGGTTGGTCACTGGTTATCATTTCCCCCTTCTTCTTGGGATGATGCCAAGTAGGTAAGGACTGTGGGGTTCTCCCTGGCACGTGGTGGTCATCTGTGGCACTCTGGCATTTATTGGGCATTTCTGGCACTGGGATGGTTGAAGTGGCATATGTTTTAGGCAGCACCTTCACAGTGGGGCTTAGAGGGGTGCCAAATTTGTTTTTTTGCCTAAGGTGCCAACATTCCTTGCATGGACCTTGGCCGTTTGTGTGAACTCCCACTGGACCACACACACATCATTACGATGTGATCACCAACTGGCATCAGCTAGTACTTACCTGCTGCCAACCTGGCTGCTCTGCACCTGCTTGGATTGCTCTGCCTTCTCCCTTCTCCTTAGTCACGAGTGCATAACTCCGTTATGCGTCTCAATGTCCCATTTTTGTCTCAAGGAAATACGGTCAGCCTAGGAATGGGACTCTGTTTCGACTCAGTCCATCTGAAGCTGTGGTTGGGAAATCCTTAGAGACGTCTATAACCTGCAACTGTCATTGTTCCAAGGAGATCAGATCTGTATGTAACATAGTACATGTGGATTCAGGATGGCTGTGAGAAGTGGAGTCCATTTTTCTCCCCCTTGAATCAACTCTGGCTTGTGACTGCTTTGACCAAGTAGAGTGGAAGTAATGCCATGACTCCAGCTCGACAAGGACTAGCAGCTTCTGCCTTTGTCCCCTGGAGCCCTAAGCTTCCATGTAAGGATTCAGACACCCCAGGTGGAGATACACAGGGAAAGCTCTGAGCAGACCCATGGAGAAGAGGAAGCCAGCAAGCCCAGTGTGCAGCTATCTCTCCCAAGGCACCAGGCATATATGACTGGAGCCCTCTTGGACTTTCCAGCCCATTCCAGACACCACCTAAATAGTCTTAAGTGTGACCTCTGTCCCTACCAAACAGAGCCAAACTACCCAGCTTAGCCCTGAAAGACTTCCTTACTCACAAAATTGTGAGATACAAGAAAATGTTGTTTAAGCCATAAACTCTGGCGGGGTAGGTAGTTTGTTACACAATAAGAGAGACCTCGAATAATTTCTGAGAAGGAGGAGAAAAATCTATCATTTGGTTAAAAGTCTTACCAACCCAGGTTGAAATATAATCAAAGGAGAATCAGAGATTAGAAGCCCACTGTTGTGATGGGGAATCGGGGTCACTGTCCTGGTACAGATTTGCCCAATAAGCCCCTAACACCCCTTTTCTGAGCACTTCTGAGCACTGAAACTTGTCTCCCAGCAAAATACAGGCACTAAATGAGGGATAGCACTCTGAACTTCCTCCCCATGACTGAGGATACAAGCATGAAAGATTGGTTCAACAATGTATCAACGGTTAAAGGCAAACATGGCTTCCTCGTTTCACATAGACATTCAGATGATGCTGGAATATTCCCAGTAGAAAGTGTTCCAAGCTATTGTTTCTTCTAAAAAATGAGAGAAGAAAACTCTAAAATAGAAATCAGACATACTGGGATTCAAAATCAGATCTGTCACCTTAGAAGGTGAAAAGCTTTGAGATCTTGGACAAATTCCTTTACATCCTTATTTTTAACTTTTTCTAGATGTCCATTATGGGTTTTTTTTATATACTCATAGGCTTTCATACACACGACTTGGAGGTTCACTGATCCTCAACGACTGGGTGTGTTTGTGTGGGTTAGAAGAGGGTAAAAGGGCAGAGTCAGCAAAGTGGGCTCTGGGTCTTCCAGCTTCACCTCAGCCTAGGCAATTTACTGGCATTTGGTGGAATATTTAACTTGAAAATGAAAATTAAAGACATTCCTGAACATCACTAGTCTTCATTTGTAAGGGTCCTTCTAAAAACCTCACCTCTAAATTCTCTGCTCCTAATTTTGAGGCGAGTGAGTGTGGCAGTCTGTTTTTCGGGCCTCACAGTGCCTTTCAGAAGGGTAGGCATGGTGGGTCACTCTTTTTTCCCTGCCCAGCATCTACCTCCTCCTTCTACTAGCAGCACCCTGTATTTTCCTTTGGAAATGATCTCTCCTCCACTCTCAGACTAAAACCTATTTAAGTGGGAGCGTAAAAGGCATGTTAGCAAAAAGGTACGTCCTCTTTGCCATGATGGTGATAAATGGCCACTGGTCCCAAACCGGGCCAGTGAGAGTCCACGCTGGACTTCTATTGAAACTGTTAGGAAAATGGCCATCTTTTCATGGAGTTGTAGTGATGCCAGCCTGGAGCTGGTATCTTGCCATTACAGTAAGCAAACCAGTCCAAGAATGACTCCAACTGAGAGGAAACAGAGCCAGGAGGAAGAGAGAGACAATCTTGACGGCATCAAGCGAACTTCTGGACCAGGTACACCTGAAGTCAACAGGCCCCTGGCACTTCGAGTTATTTAAACTGAAAAAATTTTAACTAGGCCAATATGTGTTAGGTATTTGTCACTTAAAGCCAAGAGTCAACTAACAGAATGAGTATAGATTCTGAGTCTTAGGATGTGATAGGAGAAAAGTCCAAGTGCTTTGCATAGCCTGCCTGCAGAGAAAGCCACCTCCCAACACCAAAGAACACCGAGATCTTCCAGCCCAGCTAACTACCAACCCCCTTCTCCACCCCGCGCCTTCCAGCTGCACCTTCTTTTATGGAGCTCATCTTTCTCAGCCACGGCATCCAAAGTGACAAGCTATGGGAAGACATTTCTGTCCATGCTAATACCTGTGTTTAAATTTTTGTGTGTGTGCTTTAAAAAAAATGATCATGATGTGATAGCAAATGAATGTTGGCAAATTACCAAGTGACAGGCGTAAAATTTTATGAACATGCACATTCCAAAGGAATGTGGAAATAAGCCATCCACTGGAGTCCAGTTTGGCAGAAATATTACAAAAATATAAGTTTGGCATATATTGTAATTCATTTAAAGATGCTTAAAAACCCATCCATCAACCTTACACAGAAGGTCAAAGAAACACATGAATCCCAAATAAACAGTAACTGATGTACAAGGCGAAGGCCTGGATATCAGCCCTGGTTACCAGGGAGAATGCGCACATGTGAAGAAGATGGTGGTGAGTTTGTTTGGAAGGCTGAGCTTCTAAAACCTTCATTAGTGTTTAAAAAGAAAGAATAACTACATTTTTAGCAAGCAGCATGGTGGACTATTTCCTCCCAAATGGCATCTGAATTCTGCTCCTCAGAGAGAAGTTTGCTAATGGACAGAGGAGTGTCCATCCTTAGATTCTATATTTTTTACTTAAAGGACCATGTCTGTAAAAGAGCAAAAAGAGTACAATAGATTGCTTTTGAATATCCAGCATCAGACCCTCTACTCATCACCATAAGCTTGGAAGGCTGATCCAGTCCTTTCCATTTCCAGCATGGGCTCCTGACTAGAACTTGATCCATTAGATTATTCAACCCCTGGTCACAGTGATTGGTTCAAAGATGGAAAAGTACCCCATCTGTGTCTTCTATAAGATCTGATAAGTGAACCTCTACACCCATACCCACACCCACACAGAGAGAGAGAAAGGGAGGGAGGGAGACACCCGACACCCTTTTCCACCGGGATCCTGAGCAGAAAGAAGTAGAATTTCTCCCAGGGGATGGGAGAAATTGCTACCTTTCCCCCAGCCTTTTATAGAAGAAGGGAATGAGGCCAACATGCAGAGAGAAGAAAGACAGACAAATATAATAGGGGTGGAAGAGATAGAGAGATAGAGACAGAGGCAAAGAGAGCTGAGATCCAGTTGTGCTTGCAAACACAACCACCCTGCCTGGACTTCTCAGTAACATTAGCGTAAATATTCTATTCAGCTTCAGCCAGTCTAAGCTGGGCTTCTGCCACTTGGAACCGAACTAATTTTGACTGATACAGTTACCCACAATATTTGCAGCATGATCAAGACCATAAAAGAAGTTGGATAAAGGAAAAAGATGACACAGTTCTTACTTCAAAGGAGCTCCCAATATAATTGTGCTCAGTTGGTAATGGTTTGCTAAGTGTCTATTCTGTTTCAAGATGTGTGTGAAGAGCTGGATAATCCTAAGATGAATATGACACAGGTCTCTTAAAGGAGCTCCTGACATGCTCAGTAGTGACTTCCTTCTTGGAGTTTTGAAGAGGGGGACATGGGTGGCTTTCTGGGACCCGGAAGGTATTCTGTTCTTGAAGAAGATGAGCAAAGTCTAGGGGAGAAAAGAAAGCTTGGAGGATATGAACTCAGAAATCCAGTTAATGTTTTAGTACAGTGGAAAATTATTAAAGAAAGACTCGTCTTGATGTTCTCTCATCCCTTGATTTTAAGTAGTTTATTTATTTTCACTTTTTAACAATTTGTAAAATTTGGGATGTGGTATATAAGTTGCTTATAATTGCTTGAGATTCATTTTCCCCAAGTGTAATGAGGGAATAATAATACCCATATTACAGGATTCTTGGGACAGAAGCACTGCTAGTCATCTACCCTACTTTTGTTCATCATTCCGCAGTTACAGGATCTTTGACTTTTAGATGGGCATATGACTATAGAAAATGTCTACATTTCTCAGCTTCCCTTGAAGCTGTGTGTGACCATTTGTCTAAATTCTCACTGGTGAAATGTAAGCAGAGAGCCACATGGAATTTCAAGGAAGTGTCCTTAAGGGAGGAGGGCCCTTCTCTTAGCGATCTTCATTTCCGTTGTTCAGAATTCAGCCCTGAAGCCTGGAGCTTTAGCAGCTCTTTTGGATCAGGAGGCAGAAACCATGTCCTAGGACAAGGATCAGCAAATGTTTTCCTTTCAGGGTCACATGGGATTTTTGACTTTGTAGGTCCTATGTTCTCCAGGACAGCTAGTCGACTCAGATGCAGTGTGAATGTAGGCACAGATTACATGTAAATGAATGAGCATGGATGTGTCAATAAAACTTTATTTACCAAACACAGGCATGGGCTGTGGATCATCATTTGCTGACACCTGTTCTAGCATGCAAGAGCCATAAGTGAAAGGAACCAGGGTCCTTCATGACATCACGATACCCCTGACCTGTACATGGACTGCCTTCTACTAGACTTTATCTCAGAGAACATTAAACTTCATGATTTGTTTTAGAATGTCGATCACCCTAAGCCAAAGCTAATTCCAAGTACAACAGTTGTTTAAGAAATGAACAAATGGTGCATATAAAATATCCAAAATAAATAGTAAAGTCAAGTAGGTAATGAATGAAAATGAGTATTTCATAATACTAGCTAGATAGCTGTATTCAGAAAAGCTTGATCCCACCACCAAGTTGAGGACTCAGTGACTCACAGGTATTAAAGTCACAGGAAAGACAAGGGGGGGGCTCTGGGCCACAGGCAGAGGGTATGATTAGCCCTTCCTGTCCTTCACCAAGCAGCTCTGTTCTGTGTGCTCTCAGACAAGCACTCTGCCTGCCTCTGCATAACATGTATTCTGTCAGCCTGTATCCTCCCCAGTCTGCTGAGATGCTGCCATCAGGACCACAATAAACCCCTCAGAAAAGAAAAAGTGCTACACTTTATTAAACAAAGTAAAAAAGACATGACTGCCCAGACCCGCGCAAGCTCCTTGGGGTGGGAGCGCCCGAGCGTGGCCGTAAGTCTCCCTCTGGCAGCAGAAACCACATGAAGCAAAGTGTTGAAAACTTGCTAAATCATTTGTCACTCAAAGGTTTTTAAAATAAAACACTTTCAGAAATAATCATTGGATTTCAGATGCAGAACGGCGGGCTGCATTGAGCTGGATGTAAATACTCTGTCTTCACAGGCACATTCAAGAGCAGCTGAAAGCAGGGCCAGTCAAAAGTCTTTTGCTGTCAAGTTTCAAATCCAAAAATACACTCCTCTCAAATTCCAAATTTCTTCTTCCTTCTGCCTCAAATGCAATTATTATATCTAGCACCAAGGCAGAGGTCTCTAAGCTGGGAGAAATGCTCTGGCTACTGTGTGCCAGCTTCAGTATTAAGCACATCTGTGATATCCATTCACTGAACTGCCTACTATGTGTCAAGAGCATCTCTCTGTTCTGACTGTGAGTTCACATCCTGGCTCCACCACTTACCGACTGTGGGACTCTAAGATGTAATTTCTCATCTTCAAAATGGGTTACATGAAGAATTAAATTCACTCATCATGAAAAAAAGGATTTTTGAGTACCTCCTATGTGCTGGGTACTATTTGACAAGCAAGGAACAGAGCAATCAAAGTCCATGCAGGTGTTATACCTGGTACAAAGTAATTAATCAGTTAGTGCTTGATATTATGATTCTGATCATTCATTAATTCAAAAAATACGTATGTAGATATTAGACCACATTCTAGAGGCTGTAAATCCAGGGGAAAATGAGAGAAGTCCTTCTTATAAGACTTGCCTATGCATGGGGAACAGGCAACACATGATTATATAAACAAAGATACTTTCCCATGGTTGTAACTGCCATGAAAACAATTAGTTATATGATGGATAGTAATCTATAACGGAGTGGAAAGGAATGGGCAGGGAAACAGTGCATGTAGAACATGTGGATTCAGGCAGCACATGGGCTGTGCAAAGGCACTGAGGTCAGATAAGGCTTGATAGTGCGAGAAACAGGCAAAAGACCCATTAAGCAAAGGGAAGCATGGCATAAAGTGTGATTCGAGAGGTGGGCAAATCCACTATTATATAGGATTTGGATGTCCTGGTAAGTCATTTGGATTTAAACCAAATAAAACAAGATGCCATTGGAGAGCTTTATGGGAGAGTTTAATATGAGTTTTATTTTCAAAACTGACACTTATAAATGTACAGAGACATCCCACGAGGGGAGCAAGATGACCATCTGGGAGGCTGCTAAAGTCCTGCTGGAAGAGGATGGTAGCCAGGGCTGGGTAATACATGGTGAGATGGTAAGAAATGGACAGTGACAGGGCTGACATCTTGGGAGCAGAGGGTGAGAGAGTGGTGAGAGGGTTTCCAGATCTGGAATGAGTGTGAGAAGACATGAAGATTTCCCAGTGGCCATGGAAGCAGGGGTCTGCAGACCCATGCTGGGCTGCAGAATCCTCACCCATGGATGGAAGATGAAACCAGGGGGACGGATGGGCTCATTCCAGTGATTAGTAGAGCACCAGACAGCAGCCTGGAAATTTCCCTTCCGGCCTTTCCCCTCACAACTGTTTTATCGCTTTCTGGCAAGTTTCACTCCTGGTGATGATTTCCCATTTTGGGCCTTTCTAATCTGTTTTCTTTTAGAAGGTGGCTGTTTGCAGTGGTTTTTCATTTCTTTCTCTGGACTAATTTTATTGCTCATAGCCTTCACTTCAGCTGCCTTGGCAGGGAGATACTATATATTAAAATAGTTATTATTTTATTTTATAGCTCAGTTGAATCTATAGTCTGCTCATTACAAGTGTATGGGCCCCACTAGCCAAGTACACTTCATAACAGCACGCTCTTATTGAGAAGGTAAACTCATGTTCTCTAGGTATCTCCTAGATGTCCCGTGAATTGTGATGAGTCACAGGCGGGCAAAACAGGGCCACAGTTTGGGTCCATGCTGGTTCAACCATTGTTCTGGTTCAACCTGGCAACAATGCTTACAAAGCTGGGACCCATGTGGCAAGCTCAGAGTGGCAAGGAGGTGAGAGAATAATCATGCAGCAACCAAGGGCTTGCAGGCATCTCAAAATTAACAGCTTCCATGACCACTGTTATTTTGTGCCCTGCTGCAATCTTTCCCATTCCATTGCACAGAGTAGGGCGACAAGTGTGCTCTGCCAGCTGCTCAGGCCAACACAGGGAGCCATCTTTGATGCTTTCTGCTTTCACACTCCACATTCAACCTTTCAGCAAACACTGACTTTTATCTCTTCAAAATCCATCAGAAATGCAACCACTTCCTTCATCTCCACTATTACCATCTTGGTTCAAAGTTTGAACATTTCCTCTCTGGGTTATTTTAACAGCTTTCCTGTCCTGCCCTCTATTTCTCCCTCACACCCCTCTATTCTCCAGTCAGTCAGAGAAATCCCATCAAAATCAAGTCAGAGCATGACAAAGATTTGGCAAAAACCTTGCAACGACTTCCCTTCTCAGGGCAAAGCCAAAGTTTTTACTGTGGCCAATGAGGCACTCTGTGTTCTGGCCTTGCAGCCCCTCTGATTCACCTCCTGCTGGCCCCCCAGTGGTTACCAGTCTCCTGCTGTGTGTCATAGGCCCAGGTCAGACGTTCTCACCACAAGGCCTTTGCAGGTTCTAGTCCCGCCACCAAGAATGCTCTCCCTGTAGATACCAGCCAGGCTTCTTCCCTCTTCTCCGTCAGAACTTCACTCAAATATGACATTATCAGGAAGGCCTTCCATGCCTTTCTTAGCCTCCTCTTTTCTGCCTCTATTCTTTTTTCTTACTGACACCAAGCAGAAGCACTAATCATCAACAAATATTTCAAATCATCTGTCTCCCCGAACTAGAATATAAAATAAGCTTGTTAGGGACAGAGATTCTGGGTTATTTTGTTCTCTGCTGCATCTTCAGGGCTTCAAACAGTGCCTGGCTCACAGTATGTACTCAACAAATGTTTGTTGATTGAATGTATGAATTAAAAGACTTGAAAATTCAAATGTTTTGCTTAATTGTCTTTACCACTATGAAAGGCATTAGTTACATAGAAGTCAGGATATGACAAGTTAAGCTGCAGTAGCGAATACACTGAAAGCTCGTTGGTTTCACACAGCAAAGTTCATTCCTTGTTCATGCTGTGTATTGACTATGGGTCAGCACAGGGTCCTGCTTGCTGTGGGTACTCGGGTTCCTTGCTGGCACAAGAAAGGCCAGGAAGAGAAAACAAGGTGAACCACATGAGTCTAGAAGCTTCTTTGCAGAAGTCACCCCCGTGATCTCTGGTCAGTGTTCACTAGCCAGAGTAAGACACAAGGTGTAGTCTGGCTTCAGGAATGGGGACTTGAAGTCCTGCCTTATGCCCTGAATAAGATTGGTTACAGAGACTAAATGACCAGTCAAGTCCAGAAGAACATGATTAAAGACTCTGTGTGTGCCTTACTTCCCTCATTCCCTGCAGCCTCACCCCGGGAATCCCAAAGTTTCTCCAGCAAGACTCCTTTTTTCTCCGAGGAATGCCCCTCTCCAGCCCAAATTCTTCCTCTGGACAGAAACATATATCATTTCCAGATTCTGCAAAGGGCGATGTTGATGCGGGGAATCTCATCTGGCAAAGCCAGAACCTTTTTATAGGCTGACTGAAGGGCAAGGCTGGAAAAGCTCACAAGTTTATTAAGCTTGTCCAGTAGCACGGCCTGTGGCGTCCTGTCTGCTGGCTAGAACGTACTGCTGGCTAACTTCCACGTCACTGACTTAAAGTGATCGCTGGGAGAGCCAGCCTTTTGGCATCCTGCGCCTTACAATAAAACAAACCAAACTTCTTTAGGTGATTTTATTTAAAAAAAAAATGTATGGAAATGTTCATGGTTGGGAGAAACACCTAATTCCTATGAATAGAGATATACTTATACCAATAATTTTGCAAATACTTAATCTCCATGCATCATTTCAACAATTTTTTTTCTGAGTATCTATAAGGTATCTTATCAGGTATATAGTGAACAGGACAAAGCTCTTTGCCCTCCAGGAGATAGATTTAAGCCTATTTGGGTGACAGACTGGATAAGATCAAAGAGGAGTTGTTAAGTCCAGGTGGAGTGTGGCTGGAGGTGGGTCCATTGTTCAAGACCTGGTAAATCCAATCACTGTGCAGGAGGGGTACACAGGACATTTTGGCAAACTGCTGGGTCCCATGTAATCCAGGCAAGAAGAATGGAAAGCCAGCATCCCAGTGTCCCAGGGACAACGTGGGTGGCTCTCATCACCCCCTCACCTAGGGGCCTCTGCTTCTCTTTATCCTTTTCCTGTTGGAGTGATGAAAACGGAAGGGGTTCTCTATTTTCCTCACCCTTTGTTCATCTCTCTTTGGGACCATTCCAGGCGCTTCTGGGTAGTGTGATTGGGGGAGGGGAGCTAGAGTTGCCTCTGGACCCACTTCAAGGATATGCGCTGAAACTCCAGATTCACTGCACGTCAGTAAACAGGAATCCTTATCTCCAAGGATCTGAGCAGGCAGCACATTTCCCACCTATCTGATTAAACAAATACATGAGAAGACCACATTTGGGGACAACAAAGGATTAAAAAATCCATCCATGAATTGTTGTTAGTCAAATCTGAAGAAGGAATTTGCACTCATTCCGATACCATGTTAAAGTTCAGTGGCTGAAAAGTTTTCAGAACCTGTTGGGTCGACAGTGTGGAAAGGGCAGGGACAGAACATGTACTCACTCTCTGCCAAAGGGGAGGGAAAAGTCTTAAGGCGGGCAAGAGAAGAGCCAGACGTGTGGAAATATTTCTCTTTGAGGATATGCTTTGTACTGATTACTCGTCAAAGATATCACGTTAGCATTTTTGGCACAACTTGACAATTAAATTAGATGAATGATTTTCAATGTTTGTGCATCTGATGGGCCTGAAACTCTTCCTATGCTAACATTTTCAGCCCGTCACACACATTTTTAAAACTTTGGCAAGTAGTCTAAACACTGATTTCAATTAAGTCAAGAATTTAAAAACATTTCATCATTCATCTTTTTAAATTATGACATGACAAGTAATTCATTAGACTTGATTATCATTTTGTGATGCCCAAAGGTTGGGGAGAGAGAGAAACAGAACCAATCCATTTCTGCTTTTAGATACCTTCCACGATGGCTTTGTCTCTTACATGCATTGACTTTTCTTTCCTCCCAAAGAAGACTGGAGCCTTGAGTCTCACCCATCTTCCCTTTCAAGTTTATGCTCCAAAATGATTCTGGTCCCACCTCTGGTCTCAACTCCACGACAAGCAAGAGGAGAAGGCTGTGCTGGACACTGGAGCTTAATAACAGTATGGTCAGAATATGAAGCTCAGCCAGAGAAGTAAATTCCAGGTCTTATCTCTAGGGTGATAGTTTCCCATGTGCTGATGTGACATTGTAACTTGACAAGATAATGATTTCCAATGAACTGGGATTGGAAGGTGAGTGAGGTCGGAAGGCCAGGGGGAGCTGCAGCAGCCCGATGACGCAGAGCTTGGAAGAGGTGGCTAGTCCGCAGGACCTCTCTTCCAGGAGTTCAAAGAGTTCTGACGCTAATTCTCTAACTCACCGCCAACATATCCCGAGAAGAACAGATGTTCCACGGTCAGATAAGCCATCAAGACTGCAATGTGATAAGGAAGCATAAGGAAACTGACAGATCTTTCCTTTTCTTTCTGCCCTCCTCCCACAACGCTTACTTTTGACATAATCTGATTCTTAACCAGTTTAGTCAATCTTGACCAACATCAATCGTCAGATAAGTCGTAAGAAGCAATGTTCCCTTGTCCACACCCATTTTCAGGCCAACAATGATGACCTGCTTAAGACAAGTCCTAGAGAATCCTGTTCTTTCCCTAATGCATCTCTCAGTGCATTTTACAGTGATCAGATGTCATCTTCCTTGCTGGATGAAAAACTCTATGAAGATAGGGATCAGGTCTGTTTTGTGAACCAATTACCCCTAGAGCTGTATCAAACATGTTTTTTAGTTTTTTTACGCTGATGTTTTGACTTTAAAGGCCTTATTGACCTTAGGGAGACTGTTCATCTAAGGGCCAGCTAATTCCTAGTGGTAATAAATGACTTGTGTGCCTTTTATATGCAAGTCAACCAACCAACCAATTGCCTCCTTTATCAGGCACTCACAGGGCTCTTATATCCCAGGATAATAAATATTTCTCTGCCCTAATCACCACAGGGCCAGGTACCAGACAACCCCAGAGCCTGCTGAGCTTAGTCCAAGTAGCCAATGCTAAGCTTCCTTTCCTTCTCCTCCCCTCCCTTCCCCTTCCTTTTCCCTTCTCTCTCTTTTCCATCATCAAGGCTCGTGCCCACTTTTGCCCCTGTTTTCTCTGCCTCCTTCCCGACTTTAGCGATTCCCTGTGTGTCCCTAGCTGCACTTTGTGCCTCTTCTATTTGGGATCTGTGAGGAACAAAGTATCTTTCCAATGGCCGTTGTCTTCCGGTCTGTGGACCTCACCAGCTGTGAATAATAATAAACCTACCTAAAAACAAACAAAAAATAAATAACCCACCACCAACACAGCACCTGGCACGTAATAGGTGCTCAATTAATACCTTAGGAGACTGACCGAAAAAGTAAATGACTTGTCCAGTCTGTCTTCCAACCTTAAAAGTTCACAAAAATTCCCTGTCTCCTGTTTCCTCAGGCTTCTTTTTCCACAAGATAATGTCAACACCAGACTAGACACCTTTTAGGCGGCCCCTTCCTGCCCAAGGAGCGCTGTGCCTCCCAGCACCCGCAGAGTCTGCGTGGCTCAGGAGAAGACAACCAGATGGTGCTGCTGAAGGGAGATGGTGCTGGAGCGTGGAAGGGGCTTTCCTGGCTGCCTGTCACGCTGAGACATTCCAGATAGTAGCACCAACAAGGACAAAAGCCAGGGAGCCTCGCCTTTTAGGGTTCTATCCTGGCAGCACTTCTGGAACAGCCCGGAAAGTAGACGGGGGGCCAGGCAGGCTTTGTCACCCACTCTGGGTGCCTCAGACACCAGCCCTTTAGCTGGAGAACGTTCACTACCGCAAGAGGAAGAGGGAACTGAAAGTAAAGATGCAATGGTGAGGGGACACCATTCCTGGCAATAAGCTCCTCTTCCGTTCACCCCCCATCATGTCTCATCAATGCCTGTGGGCGTCATCAAAAAGAACTGAAACAATTCCATGTTTAAAGACCACCAGTGACCCGGGGGGACTGGGGTGGGTAATATTTAGAATCTTCTAGAAAATAATAGGTACAATTTATTGGGCAGTTTACTCCATGCCAGGACCCCGTTCTGAACATCTTGTGTGTCTGCTCACTAAGCTTCACATTAGTCCTGCACATGGCAGTAGTCTCTTTGTTTTCAGCTGGGGCATGGAATTTGACTGCAGTAAAGGGACTTTCCTAAGGTCATGGAGAAAGGGTTGAGACCAGGTTCAATCTTGAGATCTCTAACTTGAAACTTTTCCAGCACCCCACACGGCTTCCATCAAACCATTAATGTCTGTTAAGTCTTCAGAAGCCTTAGCTGGGTGACCTCTCAGGGCCTCAGTTTCCCTCTCTACTGTGAAGCAGTTACCCTGGCTGATCTCACTGAGCGGGTGTTTTTTATGCTTTCTTATTTTTACTAGGTAAGTGATACTTTCAAGCAATTCAGATTTCCCTCTGAGAGCTAAGGAAACTCCAGGGGGTTTGAAGTTCCTTTTACAGACTCTGTGACCTTGAGCAAGCAGCTTAACTTCTCTAAGACACACACACACATGCACAAGCACACATACACCCCACACGCACCTTCTGTACCAGTATCCCTGTCTCAAAGGAAGTATTTCTGGAATGTTATGGAATTATAAGACATGACGGAAGAGGCACGGGTAAGCAATGGACTTTGATACTGGACAGACTGAATGCAATCCCATTGTTCAGTAAGAAATACTGTGCTTTTCCTGTGCCTCAGTTCTCTCGCCCATAAAAGGGGCGTTGGCAGAGGTCATTGTTTCACGGGCTTATCTGGGAATTGGCTGAGAGGATGCATACTGTATGGAGTGAGGCAATTGCAAGCACTCAATACATGTTAGCTATTAATATGATGACTGAACTCCATGATTTACTCTATTCTTGCATACCTCCTACATCTGGAATGATGATGTGAAGAGCTGCAGATGCAGGGAAGGCAGACTGATGGGGCCAGCAGCAGCCACCCAGAAGCAAGCCAGAGGCTGCACCAAGAGGCAATGCCATGGCCAGTTGGAGGTGGGCCATAAAAGGGAAGATGAGGGGAGCAGGAGAACCTATGGGGCTACCCTCCTGTGGTCACTTGCAATTTACTTCTTTCTTCATTTTCACCACCAAGGTCTGCCAGTCCCTCTGTCCTCTGCTTGCCGGAGTCAGCCGCCTGGACCTTTCTGAGTACACATGTCTGCGCTCGACCTCACCTGCATGCACACAGCTCAGTCAGCGACGCAGCCCACCACAGGCCATCAGCCTCGGTAAGAATGATGCTGTCGACAAATTTCATTTGGGGTGAGGTGGAGCCATGTATTTCTACAGTCCTAAAGCGCTACAGCTTTTCTAAAACGAGAAGAGAGTTTACACTGATGAATACATTCGATCTAGTGCTTCTCATCACCAAAGAGTTATTCATGAATGGAAGGACACATTTTTGAATTTAGGAAATATATACTCATTTATCCTTGAACTTATGGTAAGTTTGGTTACAGCAAAATCATCATTTTTGTTACTATTATTAATAGCTGCTTTGTGTTAAGTTCTTGTAAAGGCCCAGAACTTTTGCATGTGTTATTTTTATACCTTATAAGAGCTCTGAAGAGTAGGTTCTGTTATTCTCATTTGTCCATAACAGCAGTGTGACTGACCCAAGGCTTCATGGTTGTATAAGCAAAAGGCCTGGATTTAAACCCAGATTTAAATCCCAAATTCCTCCTGTTTCTTCTTACCATTTGGTAGAGATTGTTTTTCTCTCAAATACCTGACGAAATCTTTGATAGGACCTTCCTTTGATAAAGTACCTTGAGGAAATGTTGCAATAAAACAAACATCTATCTTCCACATCATCTGGTAGATGCATGAAACTAAATAAAAAGATGTGGAGAAAAGGCCATCCCATGAGAGATGGGCTCTGTTCCACTTCTGTGTTTGAAAGGAGGAAGATGTCCTAAGACAAGGGTGCTAATGAGGACTCCCACGGCCTTAGGAAGAACTGAGGATTCTGCTTCAAATCTCAGGTAGGTGGTCCATCTGCTGTGTGACGTGGGTGAGTTACCGTGTCTCTCTGAGCCTCCTGGAAGCAGTATTCTCCATGTGTGCAATGAGGACAAGATTCTCATGGGTCATGGAGATTCAAGATGCTCACAGGAAGACCCTTGTAGGTGACTGTGAAGGCTTCAGGTGATCACCAAGATTGTACCCTCAAGTTCTAAAATCCCGTAACTTCTCTTCAGTGAGGCAGAGTCTAGATTCGCTATCACTACACCCCTGCAGACACAGCGGGGCAAAGAGTCCTCTGCTCCCCTCGTGCCCGCTCTGGGTCTGAGATGCAACCTGCTGTCACACAGGCCCCACTTGTCTATAACAGAGAAATAAAAAACAGGATAGGGGAATTGTAGGTCCCTCTTCTGAATTTCTGACTCACAGAAGACACATTTCCTTGGCCCTCTTCTAGTCTGGGCAACACGGATTTCTTCTGCATGACAGAGAAAAGTGGGTAAATTCGGGTCCTGTATCCAGGCTGCCTGGGTTCAGACCTCTACTTTTTTATTCTGAGTGTTCCATGTGACCTCTTACAAATTATGTAACCTCACAGTTACTCCATCTGCAAAATGAGGGTGATGGAGATAGAGCCACCCCACAGGGCTGTTACAAGACTTCTCTGGAGAGGATTCCATAAACTAAAGAGCACACAGAGGTTAATCATTATTATTCTGATCCTGCTGACCAGGACACCCAGTGTGAGTCCTGAGCCCAGAGATCTCCCCACCAGGCAAACATGAGCTCCAGGGGCTGCTCTGGCTTGAGAGCTTCTCCAGCTTCTCCAGTGGTTCAGGGCAAAGTGAGAAAGAGCATGCTCCCAAGGCCCTCTGACTGGAACAGTTCAGCTTCAGAGGAAATTCAGAACTGTAAGAGCAGCCAAGGACAGCTGGAACTGTGTGTGAAGCCCTAGGCCGTGCATTAGACAGAGCCAGTTGCCTTCAATCTTTGCTTATAAATGATATGTAGGTACTCTCACTATGGTACGCTTTCACAACTAGTTAAATCTTCACCTTTATAGTACCCAGCTCCAAAATAAAAACAATTACGGAGTCCCTACCAGGCACAGGGAACTTCTGGGGGTATGTGTGTATATGTATATGTATATATATATATATATTTATGTATATGTATATACATAAATATATATATTATATATTACTGTGTTTAGTGCCCAAAGAACCCTTCCAGGGCTATATCTATACACACATATGTCATTTCGTAGATGAGGAAACAAGGTTCAGAGAGGTGAACTAGGCTGACTATACTTCCTTGAGACAAAAATGGGACATTGGATGGAAAAATAGGACAGCATTATGTGCTGGTGACTAAGGAGAGGGAAGGAGGTGGAGTAATCCGAGCAGGAGCAGAGCAGCCAGGCCAGGAATGAGGAAGTGCGATGTGATGCCCACCAGTGACACAAATGACCAGGGTCTGTGTTAGGAATTTTGGCACCTTAGACAAAAACCAAATTTGGTGCCCCTATATGCCCCAAAAGTTCTGCCTAAAACACATGCCACACTGTGCCTGAAATGCCCAATAACCCCCACAGTGCCAAAAATAACCCCCATAGTAGCTCAGCCACACTGCAATGTTCTACTCCCCTTTGAAGAAACAGGCGCATGTGGAGTGGGGGCAACGCTCTACCTGTGTGGCTCCTGTTTCCTCACCGGGGGTGGGAATAGCAGTAGTGACTGCAGCCCACTGCAGTCAGTGCTGACAGGAACCATCTTTAACATGGAGCGAAAGGTGCAGGGGCTTTTGAGCCCCGTCAACTGACTGGCCCCCCGGAAACTCGACTGCCCCTTTTGTCCCGTGATGAAGACGGTACTGAGTGATGAAAAACAGCAAAATTGACATATATATTAAAATGACAGGATGGAGGCGAAATATGGAGAAAATGGTACTGTCCATTTAAAACAGTCTCTAGGGTCAGCCTAGGTGAAGTGACATGCCCACCGGCAGAAATGTAGCAGGACTTGAACCCAAGTCTGCTGGGCTCTAAGCACTTGCTTTTAGGCATTTTATGTGTCATGGCTCTGAGGCTTTTCCTAATCTCCAGAGCAGAAGCAGGAGCTCAGCTTTCCCTCTTCAACTCTGAGCCAAGACAAGAGGCAGAACACTAGTTTCAAAGTAAGCAAAGGCCTTGAGGGTCTTCCCGCTGTAGGCTCTTGGCCTCCCTTGTCTCTATGTGGTGGCTGATGGTCTCTGTCAGGTTCTTAGCAAACAGCTTCTGCCATGTTGGAAACTGCAGCTCTGAAGCAGCGACAGATGGCAGTGGCACAGCACCACGAGAGGCTCAGGGGAGAATCTTCTGGGAGTGAGGGCACACCCCCGGGGCCGCTGGCCTTTTCTGAGTCCTGTTTGGAGTCCTCAGGCCCCAGCTCTGGACTCTGTATCCAGGAGAGGAATTGTCACTCTTGGTTCTGCACAGGTCCAGGTCCGGTGATAAAAGATGAAAAGGCAAGCTGAGGTTGTGACTTGCAAACAGGCTCTTGTCTGCCCTGTCCCCAAGCTGCCTTCCAGGCCTCAGAGGCCTGCAAGTTGCCCCTCTCTGCCCCGCCACCTTCTCTTTCACAATTGATTTAAAAAAAAAAAATCCCCTCCTGCTCTTAATTGCATGCTGTGTGTTCAGATTTCCTGAAGTTCATGAACCGCTGTGAAATTTAAGACAAGTCTGCATTCCCACTGCATTGCTACTTTTTAATTCTAAATTCCACCCACCTTCCCTAGGAAAAAAAAGAAGAAAAAAAGTCAAGCTGAGTCAAAGAAAATTTATGCCAGTTGAAAGGAGAAGGCCAGGCCCAAATAATTCTACTAATAAAAGGGCAGTGCGAGACAGGGTAAAAATAATAAGGTTATATCCTCATAAAGTCCTTTATTTATGATTCCCAAGGCACTTGGGTAACGTTAGCTCATCAGGGCTGGGTCGCATCTGCTCCCACCAGTCGCCACCATTTCTCTGGGTGCTCCATCAGCACTGCATCCCATCGGTCTTGGGCCTTGGAGATGGCTTGGCGGAAAGTGAAAACCAAAGAAATTTTATAGCAGGAGAAAAAGGCGCCAAAAAACCTAAAGACTTCCCCAGGGCCACCTGATGAGTCAGGCTGACCCCAAACAGAGCCAGGCACGCACTGCACTCCAGGCCTTGGAGAAGAACCCTCTGGGTGGTGGCCCCAGGCCATAAAGAGCTGCTTTGTAGCAGCAAAGACCATGTCCTAGAGCACTTCGTGGGGCCTCTCCAGTCTGGTGAAAGAGGAAGGGCACCCCTCCCATGCTGCTACAGTGCAAGGAAAGGGAAGGCATTGATGAGCACATCACAGTGTGAGCTGGGGATCAAAAACGCAACACAGAGCTTTCTAAGGCAAACATTTAGTGAGGCTTGGCAATGTGTGAGGCACTGGGGACAAAAGACACAGGTCCTCCTGCCGTCCACCCCCACCATCCTGGGCTGCTCAACATCACTGGTAGGAGTATGGCCAGGTGAACAGCAGGCTCCAGACAAGAAGAAAGCAGATGGGCTGGAGCAGGCATGGAAGGCTCTGTCCCTGGAGAGGACAGGGGACACTGCTGACCTTCTTTTGTCACTAGCGTCTGTCTCCTGACTCCTGTGGTGGCCTACCAGCAGGAATCTTGTAACCACTCTTGCCACCACGTGTCCAGCAAAGGGTGAAAAAAAGACACTGTCCTCCCCTGGATGGAAGTCCTTCAGCGCTTCTCTCGGCATCTGAACCCAAACACAAACCCCTCACTGCAGCTTGCAGGGCTCTGCAGAGTCTGGCACTACGTCTCTCCTGGACCTCTTCTCTTACCATCCCCTTCCTAGCTCATGGGTCCCCAGACCTTGCCTGGGGGCTGTCACACACACTTTGCTTCAGGAAAGTACTTGCATTAGCTCTTCAGTGTCCTGTCATCACTCAGATCTCTGCTCACCTGTCTTTTCTCTTCAGCAAGGCCTTCACTCAGCTGCTTGGAGAAAGCAGCCTGTGCTCACCGCTCTCCATCATGTGACCCTGTTTTAGCTCCTTCGGGGCAGCTGTCCCTTGAACTACTCTCTCTCATCTATCTGTTGACTTACACATCGTCAGCCACCCTGCGAGCTAGACACTGCTGTGTAACAAACCACCCCCACATGGCTGGCTTTCTTAAGCAGCAATTTCTATGTTGTTCATGGTTGAGAAGACCCCCGGATGACTTATCTGGTCCTGGTGGGCTCACTGACTGGGCTCTGTCACATGCTTGGGGGCTGACTGGCTGTGAGCTGGTCTAGGATGGTCTAGACAGCTGGCTCGTGTCTGTGTGGCTAGCAGAATTCTGAAGAGAGAGAGAAAGACAGAATGAGATGAAGTGTTCTCAAGGCCTCCTAAAGTTGCTACTCGGCACTGGCGTACTCTTATTTCTAAGGCATATTGCCAGCCAAAGAAAGTCTCAATCAGGACTCGTTCAGATTCAAGAGGAGGTGAAACCCAATCCCACCTCTTTATGGGAGGAGTTGAAAAAACGCATTGCACAGAGGGTGTGGATGCTTGGACCCTGAGAAGTGCAGACATTTTTGCAATCAATCAATCGCGTTCTCCTAAGTTCCACAGGACAAAGAACCTTCCGCAAACACTTGCCACGCACCATACAGAGCTTTAACCATTCCTTGCCTAAAAATAACATAACATGGCTCAAACCCCTTTATAACATTGGATTCTGGGAGAAGGTTGTGTTCTGGGTTAGACAAGTTCCGACAGGCGTCTGCTGTACGGAGCTGTTCGATGCAAGGAGACATATTTGCCCCATGGGATACCAAAATCCACGTGGTAACAGGTCATGTTATAATGAGGCTTCGCTGCACATGCTCGCTCTCAATTTAGACAGCAGGCCCTGCCAGGTCTTCCTCCAGCTGCTGGCTTCAGACCGCTCTTTCCAGAAGGATAAGAACTACCTGTCAAAATGCAAAGCTCTAACAATGAAATATACAGCACATGCTGTGGGAAAGCCCTCGGTTTACTTCCACAGGCTGCAGCTGGTGTGCATGGCTGAAATGATTCATTCCTCCACCCAGCAAAACAAGTCCGTTCACAGGGTCTCCTAAACAGAACACATCCTCAGCCTTTCACATGCTTTGTGTTCGGCTCGTGATTTAACCTCCTTTGCATTGAAAAGCGGCAAACTTGGTGCCGGAAAAGGAGGCCTCTTCCCTCATTGCTCTCTGCTCCAAGGCAATATACTGTTACATTTCTAGGAAATCAGAATGTCTTTTAAATCCTGCTTCAAGTATCTACACATTCCATGCTAAGCTGCAATGCTTAATTTAATATCTCCACAGCAGAGGTAAGGGTTCAATCAGGAGAGCCCACAGCCTCAGGGACATAGGAAGAGAGCTCAGAAGGTGATATCATAGGTCAAGGATAATTGTACATTTCAGATGAGGCGAAAAAGACCAAATTGCAAGAAGGGTTTTTGCTACAATGGTCAAAAGTGAATATAAATGCCACTTGATAACATCTTTTCTCTTACGGAGGCTTGAATCCTACTACAGCATTCCATGCCGTTTACAGGAAAAAGGATAAAGGTTATCACTTGGTGGAAAACCTGAGGGCAAGAAACCTATTTCAGCCACAAACGTAGCAATGGCTTTTCAATGTCAGGGAAATCTGGAGGGAAAGACAGAGGATGAAGAATAAGAGAGGCCAATTCATTTTCTCTGGAAATCCACTGCCCAGACTGGAGTCCTCAGCTTGTTACCTGCTCCCACGAGAGCCTTGAAATCATGTCTCCAAATCAAAGGTGCTAATTGCTCTCATAAGGATGCTGGCTAGAGAGGAACCCAAGACCTTGGCAAGTGGGCTGTTCTCCTTTCTCTGGGCTGAATGATGCTTGAGTCTTGCAAGGTTAGCCTCTTGATGAGCCATATACATATTCTGATCCTGGAACCTAACCATGAACGTTATTGATTCATTTATTCACTTGATACTGATGAAATACTCCTAATAGGTGTCATGTATATTCAAGGCACAGGGAACAAAACCGTCTACATGCTTGCCTGCATGGGGCTTATAAACAAAATTAATAGTGAAACACAATAATGTTAGGTAATGATAAGTACCAGACAAACCAAGGAAGTGGGTGGGGTTTCTTTTAAAGTAGGGTGATTGGATGAGACCTCATTCAGCAGCTGACATTTCAGCAAGGGTTTGACTGAGATGACTGAGTAACCATGTGGTTATCTGAGGGAAGAGAATTATGGGCAGCAAGAATAGGCAGTGCAAAGGTCCTGTGGCTAGTAGGTGTCTGACTCTGGTGGTAGTGATGGGAGTAGAGAAAAGGGGACCTTGTGTGACACCAATTTTAAGGACATATTTCTCTAATCAGGAGGCAGTCTGGGTGATACCCATAAGCCCTCAAAGGAATCAACTTTAGGATGAGTAGTTTAGAGGGCAAATAAAGGTATTGTCAATTTTTCCTATTCAAATACTTAAGCCTTAGTTCTCTCACTGCTGCCTCTTTTAAAGAGGAAAATAAGTTGGAAAGAAATTGTTGTGTCTAAAAACAGACATGCAATAATATTGTTTGGTCCTTCCAAGGGGAAAAAAGTGAGATGCCTGGGGGTCATCCATCAAGGTGGTTTTATAGACTGTGTGACTTCTTTAAAATACTAATTACACTGATGGCTAATTAACCCTGGGACGTTACCAGAGCTGGGGCCTTCAGATGTGTCAGGAGAAGGCTGCATGTGCGGGAGAGTGCAGGGTATGGACAGAGGGAATTCCAAGCTGTGGGCAGCACTGTTTTCAAGGGGGAGTCAAGGCGAGAGTGAAAACAGGCCTCCTGACCAGCAGTCTTTCACCTCCACTCTAAACAGGCTTGTGGAGGTAACTGTGAACCTCCTGACATGACAGGCTGTGTGTTTCTTCCTCGGAAAAGAATCCAGAGCTTCTGAGTTTTTTCCCTAATCTTCTCCAAAATGAAGATCCACTCACCTTGCACAGAGAAACCTCCACTCTCATTTCTCTCAGACAGTGGGTCAGCAGATGCCACCATGGGAGAACTCTGCAAACAGGAAGTGTGTAACCAGTATCTTCTTTTCTTTTCTAATTATCTTTTAAATTTTAAACATTAAAATAAACTCATATGTATAGGTTCCCCATGCCTCATATATATGTCAACACACCCTGCCTCCACCAAATCACCAAGTTTCTTCCCCACTGTCCAGTGGGCTCTGCCATCATTTGTTCCCCCACCTCCCATCCCATTCCCTATTAGTTACCTCAGTTCTATTGCAAGTGCCCAAGAGATGATTTTGTTTCATCTGTTCTTTTGTTTTGTCTATTCAATTCCACTTATGATGGAGGTCATGTGGTATCTGTCTTATTTCTTTTGACTTGTTTCACTTAGCATAATCCCCTCTAGTTCCACCCATGTTGATTAAAATAACAGGATTTCATCTCTTCTAAAGGCTGTGTAGTATTTCATTGTATATCTTCTTTATCCATTCATCTGATGTTGGGCAATTAGGTAGTGCCCAGTTCTTAGTTATTGTGAATAGGGCTCCAGGAAATGTGGGGGTGCATAAATCTCTGCGAATGAGTGTTTTTGTATCTTTTGGGTAAACACCCAGAAGTGGAACTGGGAGATCACATGGGATTTCCATCTTTAACTTTTTGAGGACTCCATACTGTTTTCCAGAGGGGTTGCAATAATTTGCACTCCTACCAAGAGTATAAAAATCTTCCCCTTTCTCCACATCGTTGCCAACATTTGTTGTTTCCAGACTTTTAGTAATAGTCAGTCTCTCAGATGTAAGGTAATATCTCATTGTTGTTTTAATTTGTGTTTCTTTGATAGCCAGTGAGGAGGAACATCTTTTCATGTGTCAGTTGGCCATCCGCAGATCCTCTTCAGAAAAGTGTCTCTCTACTTCCTCCTCCCATTTGTTGCCTGGATTGTCTATTTTTCTGTTACTGAGTTTTATGAGTTCTCTGTATATTTTAAAATATCTTCTTAGTACAGGAGCCTTCATTCGGAGCCACAATGGACCATTTTTAACTCGATAGTCAAGAACTCTAAAATACACATGCATGCTGTCCCTCCCAAATTCTGCTGTTCTGATCATCATCCAGTCCTCCAATTGCACACAGGCCCTCTCTCACCTTCTGCCCTTCACATGCTGTCCCCTCTGGAATACTCTTCCTGAATTTTCACAATGCTAACGCTTACACATCGCTCAGATTTCAGTTAAAAGCACTGCCTATGGGAGGCAGTCCCTGGTGGCTGGGCTAGGTAATGAACCCCAGCATCATTCTACACATCTGCTATCACATCTCATCAGAGTTTATTGTGAGTTCTGATTTCGGCGAAGCTTTCCCCGCTGAACACAAAAAGTTGGGGTTTTCTTTAGGCACAGGATCCTGAATTTAGGAGTCACCCAGTAGGTATTTCTAGATGGCTGCTCCCTTTGCCAGCAGTGACCAGGTACAACGAATTGGACTTCTACAGCCTACAACCACCTACTTTTAGGACCTGGGTAGTGATGCTCAGAAGCTATCCATTTTCTGACGTGGAATCTTTTTAAAAAGCATCAAAAAGGGAGAAAGCCTGCCATTTGCAACAACATGGATGGACTTGGAGAGAATTGTGTTTAGTGAGATGAGTCAGAAGGAGAAAAACAGACACCATATGATAGCACTCATATGATGCATATAGAGATAGAAAACAAATGAATGTCATAAATTAAACAACACTAAACATGGAGAGAGAGAGAGAGAGAGAGAGAGAGAGAGAGAGAGAGAGAGAGAGGGAGAGAGAGAAAGAGAGAGAGAGAGAACCAATATGGACTCTTAGTGATGGGCTCTTAGGGTACTGAAGGGGTGGGGGAAATGGGATAAATGGAATTAACTGTAAATGGAGAAAGAAAAAATGGTGTGTGGGGGGTATTGGTAAACCTACTGTGCTATATGTAAATGCAAAAATACTATTTTATATACCTCAAAACAAGTTAATGTCAAATGCAATATCCCATCAATAAAAAAAAACCCAAAATATTAATCTATCTTAACAACTAAATTTTGTACCACCTACTGGTTCCCATTTAAAATGATTTTTTAAGCAAGCCCAGACTCCTGACTGCCTTTGTGCTATGACCATCTTCACAAAGTCACCTGGGAGTCCTTCTGTGGGGTTCTGTGTTTAACCTCTCATGTCAAGGCTCAGCATTCACTCCTCTGAAGGCATAAATGCAGGATCTGACCGTGAGAGGTTTGTTAAAACAGACAGGATCGGACAGGTGGCCTGAGTTCAGATTCAGATGTCACCCCAGTGCTGAGGGGCCCTGACAAGACCGCCAGCATCTCTGAGTCTCTCTTTCCTCACACCAGAGCAAGTCGCTGTACCACATCATGGTTAAGGGGCTGGTAAGAGTATGGGGTTTTGGAGGAAACTTCTATATTTGAATGATGACTCAACACTTGCCAGCTGAGTGATTTTCAAAGGTGCATCATTGTGAACTTCAGTTTTCTCATCGGACAAAATGGAAGTCACTGGCACAGGCCCCATAGAACAGAAACTAAACACAGTACTAACTAGTTATTGTACTAGTAACATAATTGCATTATTTCTCTTAATTGAATTATTATCCTCGTAGTTGTTATGCTATGCAGAACACAACATAAGGAAGATAGTCCTACAACTAAATTAGAGAGGATTTAGGTCATTTTCTCATAGACACCTAGATAGACTCTTGAATCAAAGCAAATACCATGTTCCTACTCACCAAAAGCTGGTCTTTAGTCTTCACAATAGTGAGTGCAAGGAAATGAATGCAGAGACATGATATATGAAATCAACTATCTGTTAGCTAGTGTCCAACGCAGAGGCACTCGTTCATTTGTTCATTCATTCATTCAGTTAATCACTCATGCTGGGAAGAAGACAAAAATCAGTTTCTCTCCTAATTTACTGAGTGGAACTCCATGCCAGCAGCTATGTTCAGTGCTAGACTGGTATCGGAACATATGGGCGAGTGGAAGCTCAGCACAGGTGATGGAACCCACCAAGTGTGTGACGGGAAAGTCTCAGGGCCTTTCCTGTTGTGACCCTCCAAAGGCAAAAGACGGCCTCGTGGGAGTTCCTGCCAGAAAGTCCGACAACACCCGGTCCCTACAGACACTGGGGTTAAGAATCTAGTCTCCCAAGAGACTTGCTGATCTAAAATCTTGGCTCTGCCACAAATTAGTTACGTCATTTAGTGACTCTGAGTCAGTCACTCAACCTGACCAAGCCTTCGTTTTCTTATATATAAAAGAGTAATGGATACTGTGAAGTTACTTCAAGGATTAAAAGAAAGAATTCAGGGAAAGTACTTGTTTAATAGTGTCTGGCTCTCACTAGAAAGTACTCACTAGCTAGCCATTATCATCATCATCATCATCATCATCATCATTATTAGCAGTAATGGGCGCCTCAGAGACCCCCCACAGTGTAGCCAACTAGTTGAAAGCTTCCTCTGGAGTCAGATCACCTGGGTTGAAAACCTGCCTGAGCTGTGTGGCACCAGGGCCAAAGACTTAGCTTCTTGCTGACTCAGTTTCACCATCTGCAAAGTGGGGTCAACAATGACATCCCTTCGGAGAGCTGTGATGAGGGCTCAGGGCCACACTGCTGCATTCCATGTTCACTGTGATGTTAACCTCTCCGTGCCAGGAGTCCTGGGCTCAGTTACTGAAGGTGCCCCTGCCTTGCTGAGACTCATGGGAAAGCCAATTCCCTTCATTTAGATGAGGCTTTAAAACTACACCTCTCCTTAACTCCAACTCATTCCACTTAATGCCGAGACCCCAGGCACGGGTGGCTGTGTACGGGGAGGCTGCGACTTTGCTTTCCTGCTAGCATCCTTCACTTAAATGGACTACTTACGTCCTTGCTCTTTGTAGCTGTCCACCCTGCTCTGTTCTGAGTGGTGCACGGTCCCTGCTAAGTTACCCTTATTCAGGAGCCCCCCAAAGTGGTGCAGAGATAGACAGCTATGGGTGGGAAGGATCACAGAAGACAGAGAGTAAATATCCCTTCCTGAGCTGGGCAGACCGGCCAGAAAACTCTATAACAAACTGGAATCACCCATGTAGCTCTTGGGCATTCCTGTCTCAAAGAGTGAGGTTCGGAGGAAAGACTTGTCTCAAGCTGAGCAGAACCCTGAGTTTTACTGTGGGGTCAGTGGACAACAAGAACCAGACTCATCTGCCAATGCCCAGGGAGTTAGAGTCCAAATATGGTCTTGTCTTCGCTTTTCGGGAGCCTGATGCCTGGCTGTCCATTTGGTGGGACGAGCCCAGGCTGGGATGGACTCTTGCGAGCTGGCTGCTGTTCCCCCTGCAGCCCCTGAGATTTGGTTCCCCTCTAACTGAAAATTCAAGTGGTCCAGCTATTAGCCTACAGTCTCTTGCTCTAAGCAGCACCCTGCTTTTTCGCACTCTCAGGCGGGCAGCACTTAGCAAGGATGGGGTAACAGCATTAGGACTAAATGTCTAAAAGGGCTCCCATTTCCCCCACTTCAGGGTTCAGGGTTTTTGTACCAGTGACTGCCCTTGGATGCCCAGTACCTGTTACATGGTTTAAAAAAAATAAAATAAAATGTTTCTTCTCCTTTCTTTTCCTGCTTGCACCTGTATTTAAAAACAAACAACAACAAAAAAAAAAACAAAGAAAATTCCCAACATAAGCCCCTGTCCACTTTACAACTAAAGGTTTCTAGACTTTTCTAGATCTTGGTCAAAGGGTGTGGCTCAAAAATAATAAGCAAGATTTCTACTCAAATTTCTTTGCTAGAGAGATGTCTTTGAGGAGTTTCACCCTGAAAGATAACAAACCCCCAAACCGCATCAGCATGTTGAATAGTTATTCCCCGTCATCCAGGCCAATGGCAGGGCCACTGAGGGGCCTCTGTGGGCTTGAGGCTTTTTTGACCCCAGTCCTTCCTTTGTGGCCATGTGAACTACCTTCTTGATTATTAAGAACACAGAGTGACCTAGAAAAATCCGCAGATTTCATGGAAATGAAAGATCCACAAACAAACACAGCTGTTTTCAGCTTTGATGCTGATAAACAAAGTGAGGCAGAGCAGAACCACAGAATGAAAATCAAGAAACCAGACCAAAAACAAGAAAAGAAAACCCTTTCCCCAAGCCATTAGCTGTGGAAGGGGCTGTGTTTGAGAGCAGGGCCACCTGACGGGGAGTCTCGGAGGCCTGGCCCTGTCTAGGTTAAGCCTGCCATCCTGTGTCCAGCATACCTGAGGGCGCCCACAGTTGGGAAGGAGCTGTGATTCCAGGGCATGGGCCCAGGAGATTCTAGGAGAATGACCAGGATGAAACTAAGTGGGGTGGGGGATAAAGCTGCTGTTTCCCCAAAGCGGGGAGGGTGTGAATAGAACCATATTCCAGAAGATGAGAACACATACTTGTAGCAGAGGAAAGCAGAAACCGATAAGCTCTCCTCTGACGCAAGAGGAGGACCCTGGCATTTTAATGCCCAGTGAAGCCCCGGGAAGGCATATGTGGAGCAGTTCTTAGACTGAGGGTCTTTCTCTGCATTTTCAATGCTAATTCTAAGCCCTCTGAGTCCAGCACAAAAGCAGATTCGAGCCTTGATGCTTAGAGACATGCTAGTCATAGATCCCACGTTACTCTGGGAAAAGATTTTATAATTAAAGTGTAACTTTATAGTACTGCATTTGACCATCACAGCAAAAAATGCAATTATTACTAAAAGCATCTTCCTGGGAGATTTCCCCGTTCTGCCTTCAGGAATACAGAAATACAATCTGGGTTGATGGCCAAGTCAGTGACCTATTTAGCCATTATTCATTTAAAGAAAAGTGCATTTAAGATAACTGTGGTTTCTAACTGTTCTTAAGAAAAAAAACTGTATGTTTTTAACCAATGGATTTTTAATTCTGTTTTAAAACACTTTCTAACACTCCAAACTTTTCCAGGTTTGTGATAATGACACAATGTTCCCACCCCGGTCCCCCTGGCCTTTTACTTTAGGAGAAAGATACTAACCTATGAAAGGAATATTTTTACATTTTTGTTCTTCCTTCTTTTGCATAAGACAACTTAATTTTATTTTATGTATTCATATATTTTATTTATTAAGAATTTCTCTGGCAAAATATTTCACCTTTGCAGACAAAGTTGAAAACATTGAAAACACACATGTACTCAACTCTCCAGTGGGTATAATAAATTCCTTTCAAATTTTTTTCTAGAAACAAAAAATGACAGATATACTTTCCTTTCCCTCCTTGCCAGGCCCAAAGTCAACACTACTCCGAGGCTGACAGTACCTTGTCCATATTAGTTGCCTGTTCAGTACAGGGTTCTCCCATTAGAGCACAGTCATACCTGTGCTTTCGTTGATCAATGAGGCGCACATCTTTAAGCTCTACAGACATGTTATCATGCTGCATGTATCACTACTACACTAGCTTCTTTCATTCATTTGCTTCAACATTATGCATTTGCAACGTATCCATGATGACACAATGGTGCAAGGGCATTCTCACTGTGAAACATCCTACTGCAGAAATACACCAGCATTGCTAAGGATGTGCCTTGAATTGCGTACAATTTTTTTGTCAAGACAAGCTTCAGTGATGCTGACCACACAGGTCCTCTTGCATACAGAGTCAAGCATTTCCCTCTGGTTAGATCCCCAAAGAGAGAACTACTGGGTCACAGTGAAGCTCTAATTTAGCCTCACTGGATGTTGCCATGTGGTACTCCAAAGTGGCTGTAAAATCCACACTAGCAGAGCCAGGGAAATGTATGTTTGGCGTAGAGTATGATTTACTCTGTCTGGTGAGCTAGTGATAATCCTAGTCAGTAGTTTCTCTGTGCTGGCTCTTGGGCTAAGCTATTTACACATAGTATTACATCACTTATCTCACTTAATCCTAGCAATGACCTAGTAAAACAGTTCATATCAACCAATCCCATTTTGCAGACTGGAATCAGAGGCTTGGAAAGGGAAACCACTTACACAGGATCAACTGACAGGGAGTGGTCAGTCGGTAATAGCAACCAGCTCTACCTGACACCAAAGTTCTTCAAAAAGTCAATAGCATTAACAAACAAAACAAAACAAAGCAAAACCCCTTTTTCACTGGCCACACACATGATCTGGTGTCACAGAAGCAATAAAGTTACACAAGAGACTCAAACATTGGTATGTCTCCTTTTGCTGAACGCAGCACTTCCCCATGCCTTGCTCCCAAGGCTGTGGGGGGGACAAGGTGGTTTCCTCAATGGGCTTCTCCAAGGAAGCAGCAGGGGGCCCCAAGTGGGGGCATCCAGGGCAGACATGCTTGTTTCAGGAGGCTGACTGTAATGGTTTCACGGGCCCCAGGCCTCCTTCCAGGAAAGTCCTCCAACCAGGGTCCCCCATCAATCAGGGCGCTGCAGAGTGCATCCGTCATGCAGGCCATTTGGAGCATGATTCCAAGAGAGGGAATAACATCATAAAGCCTCTGCAATTGAATCAGAACAAATGGATCCTAAAGATGACTTGCAACTTAGGCCCCAGTAAGCCGATGGAATGTTAAAAAGACACATGAACCTCAGAAGTGAAAGCAGAGAGGGAGAGGGAAATCCCTTCGGCTTGATGAATCAATTCCAGAAACACCCTCTCACCCGGTCCCCATCCATCAGCACCAGAGTCAGAAGATGGGAAATGTTGGCTCTCACTCTGAGCACCAGTCTGTGTTACAGTTGCTGACACTCTTGAGTGTGGTCAGAGATAACTGACTTGGGGACAGAGATCTCCCTGATCTAGGGAGAAAGCATGTCAAAAAAGTGGGGCTCCCCCTTCCCAAGGGAGATCTGTAGATGCTGACCTTCTGAGAGATGGCTGCAGGGCAAGAGCTGTGCCCTGGGCTTTGGTTTAGTTCACAGCACAATGGCACTGTTGCATTATGAGGGCCGCCTGGGTCGTTTCAAGCTCCTCCTGGCTATAGCTGTTCTAACCGGGGTCCACACAGTCCTCTGAGAGTGACGGAGGAAGAGCGTGATGGAGCCAGTGCCAGCACTATACCATGACTTGGGGTACTGCAGAGGACTCTTTGAGGATAATTGGACCCCGATACAGAGGAAGGGCAAGACTTTAGGAAGAGTTGGACCTGAGCGTGAATTCATTTATTAGCTGTGTGACCTAAGAAAGCAACATAATCTCTCTGAAACTCAGTTTTTCCGCTTGAGAGAGGGAGGCAGTATCGTCAACCTTGGTAAGTTACTGAAATAATTTTAAAAATAATGTAGTTAGAGCACCTGCCACAGGGCCAGGCTATGGCGTCATTAAGCCTGCTGCTCACAACTAGGATGATTCTGTATGAATTAGAAAAGAAGACACCCTTTTTTTGCAAGACATGACTGCCATCAGGCAGAAATAGTTCTGCAAATCCACGAAAACTATGCAGGGAGAAGGGCCGCCGAGAGATGTGTTATACACAGCCTGCACCACCAGAATCACGGGCCTTGCACATGCAAGTGCTCAGTAAATAGTCACTAGTATTTCATTAGTAATGGCTCCAGAGGAGACTTTCAGAGGGGACTAAATCCCTGAAGGAGGTTGTGATGAGTTCCCAAGACTCCGAGATGGATGCAGAGCTCCTGGACAGGCCTGTGGGAGGGGCAGCCCAGGGAGGGCAGCACAAGGTTGTCAGGCAACAGTCCCAGCAGGAGACAGGGCAGCAGAGGGTTCTAAATTCTCAGGTCAAGCCCAAGAGGCAAGCCTCATCAGTCAGGGGCAAGTTGAAGGTCTGAGAGCCAGGAGGTCATCTGGAGTCCCAGCTACCTCCCAGGACTGAAAAGCATATGGGGACAATAATACATGTGGGAGAAAATGCTGAGCCACACAGCACACCAAAGGAGGCACTGCTACCCTTTCTTTGCCCCTCTCCACTCCCTGAAACCCTTGTCCTCCCACAGCCTTCGGAGGTCTTGCATTTCTGAAGTACCTTTAAAAACCTCGCTTTAAAGGGGTTTTTAATAATGATAAAATCGGGACAATTTATGTCTTTAAAGCATAGTCATTTCACTCAAAATTGGATGAAGGGTCCAAATGGGCAACTGTAGGGTAAAATGGCCAATAAATAAATGAGCATAAGCTAACTTAACGTAAGAGAAAGAAAACTGAGCCAGTTTTCCACTCATCAGATTGGGTGGTGGGGTTATATGAAGACATCCAAAAGTACTAAGGTTTTGGGGAAATGGGTGTGCCCCTTCCTCATGGTGGGCCCATGAGGAGTTATCAAACGTGGCAGAGACAAATTTGGAAGTCTCTATTTAAATTTAAAAAGAGGACACCTTTTGACTCCAGAGCCACATTTCTTTGAATTGATTCCACAGAAATAAAAGCACCAGAATATACAGACAAACTGAAATGCGTGTTCGCTTCAGCCTTCCTGGTACCAGTAACAAAGCTGGGAACAAATGACTGCCCATCAGAAGGGTACAGGGAAATACGCTGTTTTCCCAGGTGTGGAACAAGAGGCCGCATTCAGCACAGGAGACAGGTATCTTTGCTGACCCGAGCGTATGAAGCTGCCAGTGTCTTGTCAACTGCAATGACCCAAAATGCAAATTGCAGGCCCAATTCTATAAAAATCACACAGATATGCATGTCGACTTATAAATCGATATGCACTACATGTTCAAGGGAGAAAATGGGAAGGACATCTGGGAATGTGATCAGACTGCTAAAAGGAGGGGTGCAGAACGCTGGCTTTATATCTCTGTATAAACCTAAGGGGCAGAATTGTGGTTGATTTCCACTTGTGATTGTACCTTTTTTTTTTTTTTTTTAAAGCACATGCTTCTTATAGAGCAGTTAGGAAATACTAAGATGTATTTTTTTCCATGTCTGTTTTCTATCCTCTCATCTAGGATTGCATTCTATCACATGTGACCTCACCTTTTACCTCATGGAAGCCAGCCCTGTGTGCTGTCCTGGGTCCCTGAAAGTCTAATTGGGGTCCTCGGCTATCAGGGATAGGAGGGGACCCCAAAGCTGGTTCTAATGAATCAAAATTGACTTCACACCCTTTGTTTTCCAGATGCAGACACAGGCCCCAGGGCACTGGCAGGTCTGGAAGATGTGTTACTCATGGAGGCCAGCAGCTATTTACAAAGAGAATGAGCACTGAAAACATACGTGTGTGTGGTTCTGATGGAAGAAGCAGCTGACTGAGGCCCAAACCAAACATCCACATGAAGGATAAACAAGCACATGTCCTGACTGAGTCCTAGGGGGGGATCTCTTCAGCCAGGTTCACTGCCAATCACGAACATTCTCTGCCAGACCCTCATTCAAGCCCCTCATCTCGATTACTCTCCTCATCACCACACCCTACAAAGTAGGTTTGATTTATCCTGTTGTACCAGCCGGAAAACTCAGGCTCGCAAAAGGTAACCTGTTTACGTCAGGTCACACAGCATATCTGTGGCTGAGGCAGATTTTAAATCTAGTTCTGACTCATGCTCCGATACATGGCTTCTAAAGCAATACATAGGCCTTTACCTAAGAAACATTTGTGAGAAAGAGCAGTGCCTGAAAAGATGTCAGCCACAGTAAGCTTGGAGAGGTGTCTCTTCATGTCTGCCAATCTGTCTGCCACAGAAGGGCCCAGGAGGCTTCCTTGGGCTGTCCCACTATGTGGGCAGGGGTGGGAGTGGACAGGACATTGGTATTCAAAGTGACCCAGCAAACTGGGAATGCCTGCTAGGACTCAAGCAGCCTGCTTGAGGCTCTGAGGAGCTCTGAGGAGCTCTGAGGAGTTCTGCCTACTCCAAGGCTGCTGCCAAAGAGGAACAAAGGCTGCTCTTGCTGACTCAGGAGCTCCTGGGCCACTGTGGGCATGTCCTCAAGCCAAGGCACAAGTTTTGCTCATTCCATCTCTCTCCTCTGTTGAAAAGTACCTGATCGTAAGCTTTTGTTTTGAAAATAAACACCCTCTTGGATTCCACACACTCTAGGCCAATCCCTTCAGCCTTTATTGATATTTCCATCTCTCCCCTCTGCCCTCTGCTTCTGAGGAGATATTTTTCTTTTATTCTGTGGGGATTTGGCTGACAATCGATTCCTCCATGCTGGTAGAGAAAGACAGGATTTGGGAGGGGAGGAGAGAGGAGACAGAATGGGTAAGAAGGAGGTTCTGCTTCTTTATTTGGAATCCAGTCCATGTCTTTTTGCAGAGACCTTAGTTTTTGTCTATAATGACAAAGTCTATACTTGCTTAACAGCATGAATAAAAAATGACTAAATCACCTTGGATCAGATGACTGAAAAGATAGGAGCTAATTTATCTATAAGCCAGATGAACAGTGGTAGATATCTCAACAGTTCAGTCTGAGGAATTCTGGAAATCTCCCACCCAGCTCTGCTAAAAAGTATTTCCTTCTACCTGCCCCCTCTCCCTCACAGTGGGAATGACTTCTATTAGAGAGTTATTCCTTGGGCTGGTATTGTGCTTGTTAACATGCACACCAGAATAATCACCCTTCATGTTTGCCTAGGATGATGGGGTGTTTGAAGATCTGTCATCTCTCTCTTCAGTGACGCTTTTGAGCAAATTCAATGAGCATCCGCGGTGTGCCAGATACCAGAAAATGTACCAGTGTTACAATGGCAGACAAGAAAGATATGACACCCTGATTAGGAGGGTATGATTTCAGGTTGACCAGTTAGATTTGGGACTACACTCCCTGCCCTTGACTTCTGACCCTGTGCTCTTTCCATTTGACCACCAATCAAACTACTTTCTGGATGGGATGAAGCATTATATCTTCACAATCTTTACCGTGTTGGTGCAAATCAGTCCATCGGTTCATCCCCATGTCACAACCACCTGAGAGCAGGGCTGGGCATGTGGAGGGCTCCCTTAGAAGAAGTGGTAGCACTGAGGTCATTCGTGGGATTCCAGGGTCCTTATGGTGTACAGAAGATTCAATGGGATAGAAAGCAGTGGGAACAGTAGGACAAGACACAGAAATACACACTTCCTTCCCTTCACAAGGCTCCCTGGCAAGTCTTTGCATCACTGCTGGTTGACTTTTTCCCACTTCAGACAATGGTCCTTGTTAGGCTCTCCCCCAAACTCCTTATGCCTCCAAATCTCTCTCACTCTCATCAGATCTCACCTTCTTTTAACAGAGTCAAGGTTATTCAGCATGAACCTCACATAGTGTGCTTTTCCTTACCTGGTGATACCCCATTGTCTGCTATGTGGAGATGTGGCAGGTGGGGTCAGTGAAGTCCTCCTTCTAACTCTCCCACTTTCTCCAGGACCAAATATTTGAATCCTCTTGCTTTTGGACTTTCATACGCAGCTTCTCTGGCTCCCTTCTCTTCGTCTACAAATGGGCCCTATTCTCTCCTAGTTAAAAAAATCTTTTCAGTACAACCACTTTTCTTTCTTCAATGCTGTGACCTCTACCCACTCATCTCTCCGATGCACCTTCATTCTTTTTCTTCACCACTCCTGTGATTTTTGTCATATGTCCACACTGAGCGTTCAGTGAAAAAATTACTAGTCTTGCCCAGTCCTCATCATCCTCACTATTTCTCTTACATTCAAAAATACTGACCTTCTTTTTCTACCTGGGATTAGATCTCCTTTCTCTCTTTCTGTGATAATACACTCAGATTCTGTCCAAACCCTGCTGCTGACCTTTTCTTTCTCCTGCACTGCCTTCTCTGAATTTTACACTCATGCATTCAAATGACTAAAGAAAGAGAAGTTGGCAAAGAATGACAGAGAATTGTTCAAGAAGAGAATTGAGAGAAGAACTCCAGAAGTCCATTGTCACAGACGTCAAGGAATGAGCCAGTTTTAGGAAAGAGATGGGTATCAACCGAATTAAGTGCCACAGAGTAACACTTCTTAGCTTTTTCTAAGACAAACCTAGTCCTGGAAAAACAAATTCATGATTTATATAGCCTTTAGGGGTTTGCTATCTATAAGAGAATTTTATTAAGAATGGACTAATGGGCTCGAGTAGAGGTTGGGGGGGCTGTAGGTCAGGTAGTAATAGCTAATTCTGCCTTTTCTCAGAGAAGTTCTTTGATTCCATGATAACCTCACTCTCAGATATTTTAAAAAATATCAATATCCAGTTGTCACTGACATCATTATCTTCTGCACCATTATAGCCACCATCATCTATATCTTATAACCATCATTTTCATTATCATCATCCTCATCAAATGTCACTGAGTGATCTACTATGTACCAAGTTTGTGCTGAGCAAGTTCACATTTACTGTCTTTCTTAATGTTCATACCAACTCTAATAATTTAGTTTATAATTTCATTTTAGAGTGAGAAAACCAAAGCTCAGAAAAGTCCATTACCTTATCCAGATTACACAGTGCATCCTTGAAGCAGAATTCAAATGCGGGTCTGCCTTACTCAGAGACTTTCCCTCTCCATGCCAGGCTGCTTCTCTTAAAATGTGAAAGTAGACAAGCTACCAGTGACATCTTCAACAAGCTAATACAGAAGAGGAAGTTCTTTTAAAAAATAAACAAGAAATATTGCTATAAATTGCAAACATCTTGATTCCAGGAAAGTTAACATTCCCTGTCCTGGTGGTATTAAAACAAGTCTGACTTTGCATATACACATTTTCCAGCTTGTTAAATTGAGATGACTCTACATTTGTTCAAGAAGAGTTTGGCATCTTCTGCAAGAATGTTGAAAATCTAATGCAATGATCAGAAGATAAAAATCCTTATTTGCTTAAAAGGACTCAATAGTTTAAAATGTTTTCTCTACCACAAGGACATTTATTAATCTAAAATCAAGATGTCTGTTTAAAGGCAGGCCAAAGACTTGAGGTCAAAAAGACATTGATATGACTTGCTTATCTTTAACAGGATACATTGAAACTAAACAGTGGTTTAATAGCATCTTTGCAATATTTTGTCTCCTAATGGACTTTGCAGGATTATTTTACACTGACATTTTCTCCAGTATAACACCAAAGACTCTATTCCTATCCCTTACCCTTTTGGGAGATGGCAGAGGAAGAGAGAGAGAAGCGAAAAAGTCCTTGCAAATCCTTTCCCAGAAATCTTTGGCAGAACAAAGACTTTCCCAGTTAAGAGCAGGTGACAGTAAGATCTCTCCTGTAGGCAGCACATTAAGACTCTCTGCTCAAGTAAACAAATCCATTATGATGAAAGCCGGACATTCCTCAGAGCTGGGATCTAATGAAAATGTCAGTGTTTTATGCAGTTTAAAAACTGACAATTCAACAGTTTTACAGGAGCTATTTAATGTTTATCATCACTTAGGAGAGGTCAAATGCAGGCATGGAGAAGGGTGACAGAAAAACCAAGAGACTTCTTGCTTAGATGCTGCTATGTTATCTTTAGCACATGAGGGCTTTACAGTTTTCCAGTGGCAACAGGGCACAGGTCTTGGCCAAGGTAAGTGAAAATCCACACACAGAGATAGACTCACCATACTGACCATTCATTTACACCCCATCCCATTAAAAACTCAATCACCAGGGATCTAGGATACTAGAGAAAGCTGTTAAACTAACCCAAGGCACTGAATCAACTGCCTCAGAGTATTTGCCAAATTTTGCTTTAGAAACTATCCAAACCACTAGAGAAGATAAATAGAATACGGAACTTCCAAACCAGTAGAAAGGAAAATATATATTGCTTTAGTTTAAAGCATAATTAATCAGGGCAGTAAAGGAGAGAAAAGGAAGGACAAAACTTCTTGATTGCAAAGTAAGCAAAGACGTCTAGAGAATTTCATTACAATAAATATAAATATCTTAAATACACCCATCTGAAGACAGAGACAGCTGATGTTTTTAATTCAGTTTTATATTGCTTATAAAATATACCAGTGACACAGAAAAGCTGAAAATAAAAAGCCAGAAAAAGCATATACTTACATGTATTCACCAAAATATTATCATACAAACAAAATTTATAGCTAAAAGCACTGATAAGGGTGAAAGGGAAAATTAGTTAATGTATTAAGAATAACTCACCAAAGCTACAATGTTAGATAATGAAATTTAATAAGTTCATAGCCTGGAAACATAAAACAAAACCCAAATTACTAAAAATTTGATCAAACCTACAATCATCGTGAGCATCTGAGTATTTCTCAGAAATGGAGCAGAGAAACAGCTAAAATATGAATAGAGGTACAGAAGATTTCAGTTATGTAATTTGTAAGTTTCATCTAAAATACAGAAGAAGAGTTTGCATTCAAAGAAAATACACATCCTCTTCAAGTACACATGTGATGTTTACAAAAAAAATGTTCTTGACCATTAAAAAATGTCAATAAATCCCAAGAAACACTATCACTCTTTTGACATTTGAACTTCCTATTAAAAGAGTAAAGACATTTTAGAACCTCAAGGTTATTCCACCCTGTTCTTGGCCTAGAAAACTGATTTCATTTTTGAAGATTTTTCTTGGTGTCACCACCTCTGAGAAGCCTTCTTTGATGCATATCATCTTAGAAAGAGGAGAAGAGGAGCGCTCTCCATTCCTGGGCGTTCTTTATTATGTCACACTGTGGTATGTTCTTTATACAATAACTAGTCTCTGAAATCACCTTGTTTGTTTGTTTACTGTTTTATTATCGCTCACCGCCCCCCCACAACCACCCATGAAAATTGAACTTATTTGCAATTTCTAGCTCCTGGAACTTAGTAGGCACTCAATAAACATTTTCCTTGGCAGTTTGCAGTGCTTATAAGCCCTCAGAGAGACAGACCTCTGCCTTAGAAAATACCACATCACATGAAGATTTTTGTGTGACAATGTCATTAAGAGATTGTATGCTTACATATGTAAGAGATGCCAAATAAATAGCTGTTGAATAAACTATGATGTCCCTGGGTATCAGAGGAAAGCTGGAACCTTGAAAAACTACATGTCCTGCTTAAAAGCCTGCTTCCTGACTGTGAGCACCCATTTGATTACTCCCTGCTGCCCCCAGATGGCTTCTGAATCCCACCCTGTTATTCATGAAGGCTTCAAATGAGGACAGAAAAGACAACTTGGAAATTCTTTTTTCACCAATCTTGGTGTTTTGGTTACTATTATGTAGGTAGCTAGTCTTTGACAGATCTATTCAAATTGACTCAAATCATCATTTCTTATAATAACTGCATGCTCACACAGGAACTAAATCAAACAAAAATAGCCTTTTAGTCAACAAAAACAGATTATTGGTTGTAAAAAGAGGAGGGTGGGCACACTGAGTAGGGGGATCAATTGCATAGTGATGAAATAACTGAAAGGGTAGTGAATTTAATTTAATATATCCAGATGTGGATTTGTGATGGTACGTACCTTAAGCCTGTAGAATGGTATGATGTAATGTTCCTTCAATAAAATTAAATTTAAGAAATCTGCAATTTCCAATTAAGTAAACAAAAGGTAGAGCTTAAAATCATAGTTCTTTCATACATAATCTAACATGGCCATATTTTCAGCCTGATGGTTAGAGAAGACGGAATCACTGTGGGACCATAGACAAGCCACTCTGTTCCTAAGTCTCAGTTTCTATATCCATGAAATGGTCCTAGTTTCTATATCCATGAAATGGTCCTAATATCGGGGCTTACTTCATAGGTCACTATCAAAGACATTACTCCAACAAAGCATCAACCATAGCATGTGTTCCAACGAGCACTGTGAAAATCAGTAAGGTTTCAAATCCATGGAGAGTCAACTACTTGGCATTAGTCGTTTGCAAATTTTGCCCAAGAAACTGGGATGTGACCATCTGCTCTCCAGAAGTCTTCAGGAGAAGTGACACTGAGAGCATGAGTCCTAAGCTTCCTTTGAATCTGACGAAATCTGTTCCTTGTTGTTAGAGTTGAGCTAGAAAAATCTTAGCCAATGCCAGCTGTGTTTTCGGAATGGCCTTTTTGCTGAAGGGTTCAGGAAGATGAGGCTGCTAAAGGGGCAGCCAAGATGACAGCGCTGATTAACAAAGGGGTACGTGGTCTGACATGTGCTTCTCTGACCTAACCTTCCTCCTGCCTCAGAAGAAGCTCTTCTAGAATGGAAAGTTTCCACCACACACATCTGCTCGCCAGATCGGCCTCAACGCTGCAGTCACCAGTGAGAGCCATCAGGCAGTAAGAATCTTCCCTCAAATTGTGAGCTGACGCGATGAAGAAGGGTAGAGCCAAATGCCACATTTATCACGAAAGACAGAAGCAGCACCATTTTGATGGGGACGCCTTCTAGAGAGCAAAATATTTTGCAGACTCCTCCACCTAAGTACTTTTATTGCTACTATCTTTTGATTCAGATGAACTCCTGATGACCAAAAGACATTAGGAATTCAGTAATGTTTTTATGCGATTTCTTATTTCAGAAGTCACAAGAGTATCTTCATACATCTCAGAGAAACTAGCACCCATGTATTTGTCGGGGGAGGGGGAGAGAGGAGAGACTTGAGATCTCCCAAGTGGCTTTAATCCACAGGTAAAATGTGTTCTACTCATGTAAAATGTAGAATTTATTCCCTTTAAAGATAGATTTCTCAACAGCTGGATGACTGATACTTGGGCTGGGCAATTCTTTGTTGTCAGGGGAGGGGCTGTCCTGTGCTTTCTGGGCTGTTCAGCATGGTCCCTGGGCCTAAGCACTTGATGCCAGCTCGATCATTCTCACACACATCGTGAGTCGTGATAAACTAAACTGTCTCTGGACATTGCCAAATATTCCCTAGGGGGTAAAATTGTCTCCTATTGAAAATCACTTTGCAGAATCTCTTTCGTTTGCCCACTAAGTGCTGGCTCTATGCAAAAGACAGAGTGCCAGGCACCAAGAGAAAACAGAGGGCTAGCCTGCAAACTGTGCCCTGGCGAGGACAGGAAGCGCGTGCAGTGAGGAGGCCGGGGCAAGAGGGCAGAGGCTGAAAGCAGTTTCGCGCTCCTAGGAGCTGTTGGACACATCTGGAAGTTTCTCTGAAGAGGCTCAACATGCTTCCCTAAAAGCCACATAAGAATCCTCCGGGGGGTGATAAACACCCTCCAGAAAATAGCTTTGCTCTCCAGGAGGCCAGTAGAGGCTGCCCGCCAAAGGAGGGCTCTCAAAGATGGCACCAGAGAAGTTTGAGGAACCCACGAAGGGGAAGCGGAATCAAGGCCAAAGTGCTGGTGTCAGCTCAGAGGACTGTTGGGGGACACAGGGATAGCTCTGTCTCTGGGAAGGAGCCCTTCCCCCGGTGTTTACTCTGCCCTGAGTCCTTGGGGTTTTTTTTGCAGCGGCAGCTTCTTTGGGAGGCCCCAGCTAGTATGGGGACGTGTTCTCTGCAGTCCCGCATATGCGCCACTGTGCTACCAACCCAGAGACCTGCCGGAATGAACGCCAGGGTGCCCTGAAGCACTCAGCCTAACTGGGTCCCTCCTGCCAGCCTGAGTGGGGGTGGGGGGGGGGCTGTCTGTCCCCTTGCTCTCTGCGCTGCTCTCTTATCCTTCAGAGGGCTTTTCAAAGCATAAGAATATTCTTTTAGGGCACACCCTGATAGAGCAGAAACTGGAAGCAGCCCACGTGACCCCAACTCCTGGGTTTGCATCCTGGGGCTGGGGAACAACCAAGATGAACAACTGAATGAAGAAATAAAATGCGCCTCTTCCTCCTCCTCCTCCTCCTCTCTCTTCCTGTCTCTGCTTACCTTCATGCCTTTCCTTTAAAAAAAAGAAAAGCCCTTTTATCAGGTAGCTACTTGCTGAAATTTGGTTTTGGCCTGTGGGCTCTGGAGGGTGGGAAAAGGAACTATCTGTCTTGTTCACACCTTCATCCCCAGTCACTGGGGCATCTTAGCTTCACCCCCTCGACAGCCACAGGAAGGGCTTCCTTGCAGGTCAGATGGTCAATGGCTGGACTTTTCACTTTCTGGGAAAACTCCACAAGGTAAGGCTGAAAGGCTACTGGGAGCATTTCCCCGCCCCACTATTCCCAAGGGTGCCTGCAAAGTCACCTGCAGCCCCTGTGAGGATGATCTCAAATGCAGGCTTCCTCATGAGCAAGCAATGCCACAAACCAGCGCCTCTACACTTACATGCTAATAGAGCCTCAGAGCTGTGGATGCTTAAAACAAAACAAGACAAAAAAAGGTGCCCTGCAACTGGACCCAGTAGTCTGAAATCTTTCAGAATTCAATGATTTTAAAATGTTTTAACATATGGTATAAAAAGCGTCACCCCTTTCAAGTTATGTAGAGATTCCTGAAAGAAACATTTTTCACATGTAGTAAAAATCTAGACCCCAGCTTTAGGTCCAAACCACATGATACCATTAAGATACCAAAGATCAAAACTGGCATTCACAGATGATGACTTGCAAAGACAAGCCTCATGAGCATGAGTGCCATCATTTCTAAAATGAAGACAGCCAGTCAGTCACCAGCTCTGCCCATGTTCGGGTGCCTTACCGATAAGTGGAATCTCGTTCCTCCAGCCATGTTTACCCAGTTCCCAGTGTGTGGCTGAGCATCGATCCAGGAGGGTCACCTCTCCATGGAATCTAGCACGTGACACCATATTAAACTAAACTAATTCCTTAAGGGTTTGGCAAGTTCGTTGAGACTGTACAACAAAAAGGAGCCATTGATACGGATGATCACAGTTATGACTACTACATGAATATATATATATATATATATATATATACGCATATAACTATATTACCATTTAAACAAGGGGGACACTGGTTTAGAAGTATTGCACCATGTGAAAAAATATATCAGTGAGCAAGCCTGCTATTTAATCTCTGCAATGTTCTCTCTTCTCTCCCTTCTATGTTCCTGAAGCATCACATGCATAGGCCATGGGAGAGGGTCAGAAAGAAGGCCTGTGTGGAGTAGAATAGTGTCAGAAGAGGCGAGGCAAGGCAGGCAGCAGAGGATGGCTGGAGCATGCCAGGCCTTTAGGCCCAGGTTTTATATTTATTCCAAGGACAAAGCAAATTGCCCAGAAGGAATTAGGAAGTGACTGTGTGATGTAATTTACATTTCATAAAGATCACTGGGCATTGCTGATGAATTTCAGCCTTCTGCCCTTAATTGGATCACAGGCTCATTCTTCTTAATATGTTCATTTTGGGAGTTTTAAACCAGTTGTTCTCACTGAGTGGCTCATTCCAGCAGTTTTCTGGATCCCACTGGAAGAGTTTCTGATTCAGCGGGGCTGGGCGGGGCCTGAGACTCTGCATTCCTAACAAGCAGGATGCTGGTCCAGGCAGAGCACCTAGAGAGTCAGTGTTTAAATCTATTTGTGGGAAAAAGACCTACGAATTTGTTTTTCAGACAAAATAATAGAAACAATTTATGGTTTGAGTTGGACCTAAAGTGGCACGCCTTTATTCTCATTTTCTTATTTCTTTTCTTAAATTATTCTCCTCACCCTATTATGAGACAATAGTAAAAGGACTAACCCCTGTATGCAGAAGTACTCCACAAGGAAATAGATCATTGTGATTAGACAAGATGAGACATTTCAGAGACTGCATCGCCAAGTTTAATTATAAATCAAATGTCATTCAAAGATTTTTTTGTTGTTGTTACAAAAGTATGTGATTTATTTGTGTAGGCAGTTACTACTCGCCTCAATTCCAAAAGGATATGAGGTGGTGAGGGCTCCGCTGGTAACATTCCAAAACTGAAAATAAAACTTCTCCTTGGAATTCAGGACTACAGCACATGATAGTTCATCCCTGTTTGGTCCAAGCATATAGCACTGGTGATCAGATCTACTCTAAGAAGACTGAAAACTGTTTTTGAAGACACTTTCAAAAATTCCTATTGGAATTCCAATTCCAAAGTAGAAATGCAACTCAAAATGCAAAGTTAAGAGAGACTTGGAAGCAACAGAGAGCCAGGGAACATACTTTAGATCTAGAAGAGTTGGGTGCAAATCGCTGTGCGAGGAGGCCCTGGGGTCTCCGAGGGTTGACTCTGTCCAACCACATGGGTAGCTGCGGTTTCCACATGCAATGTCCATCCACCCAGACATTGTTATCGAAGCCCAGCCAACCACGAGCAGGTCAAACAGGCATGGACGCCTGGGGATTTGGGAATTCAGTAGGAAGCCCTCTTGCTTGAGCTCTACAAGGTCATCAGTTCATGTTCTGCTTAAGGAAACAGCTGGTTAGACATACCCTAGGACTGTGCTAAACTTAAACACTGAAGGGTGGTCTTAAATTAAATTTCATCTCTGCAGCAGTTATTCAGGATCTCAAGCCCTGAGAGGTCAACCAGGAAGTGTGCATGTGTGTGTGTGTGTTTCCAAACATCAAAACCAGAGAATCCAAACAAAGGTGGATGAAATTCACAGGCCTCGAAAAGTCAATCATAAATATAATAGCTATGAAAGGAACAGAGGAATAAACCATGCTCTCTGTTCACATAGCAAGACACAGATAACACAAGATCGATACAGAAGTTTACACCTTGTAAATGATGAATCTGGTTTCTTGTTTTCTGTGGGTGACAATCATGGAAGAGTCTGACTGAATTAAATACCAAAACCCTCAATCCTTCACTCTAGGAAAAACAAAAAGGAGAAGAAGAAGAAGAAGAAGAAAAGGAAGAAGGAGGAGGAGGAGTAGAAGAAAGAGAAAAAGAGAAAAAGTATTTTTGAGCCCTCAAATCCAAGGTCAACATGAAGAGTCTCCCAGCACCCCACAGCATATGCAGCTACCCACCCCCAGAAGAGTAAAAGTAAACATTGAACCTGCTCTGGTGTTAATCTGCCACCGGCTCCTCCCCGCTGTCTCCCTCCTCCTCTTCTTCTTTGCAGACAGGTAAAGTTGGATCTCTTGAAGGAACTGGGGGCTCCCACTCTAGGCAAAGGTTGGACAGGTGATCAATGTACAGCATGAGATTTGACTGTGCCTCCGTGCCTCCGACAGAGCTGGATCATCTGGCGCAATAAAAATTATAAGCAACAAAGCAGTATTAACAGCAAGAGTAGGGATACCAGGCACACACACCACAATTCTCTAAGACATCCAGCACCCATTTCTTTCCTCATTCAGTCATTCCAAATACACACATGCTCTGGGGACAGAAGAGAGACAAACAGCAATGGAGCCCTAGCCTCATTGAGCTTTATGGGCTATTCATGATGAGACAAACAATCACAGGACAGTGGGAAGGGAACCGAGAAGGTGCCACTGGAATACAGAGCAGACTGGGAGTGGTATTCAGGGAAGGCTTTGTGGAAGACGTTTAATACTGAGCCTAAAGACATATTAACTAGATGAGATTGGGGTATGTCAGCATGTGCAAGATTCTAAGATGAGAGAGCATAGCTGGTCCGAGGGGTGAAAGCCCTGTGTGCTCAGCCATGACTCAGTCTATTACCGTACACCCAACCAGAGACCAGATTTGGAGTCTGCAGCTCTTATTGAAAGGTGCTCCTCCAGTGTTTCACTATCTG
>RJWH01004023.1:61117-125260 GCA_004363575.1 Solenodon paradoxus | reverse complement strand
TACTTCCTGCTCTGTGTCTCCTCATTTTTCTGGCATCATTGAAGTGTCCTTGCTCCCCACGAGTGATGCTTACTTCCTTTAAATGGGAAGCATTCCCCCCCAACCTTAATTTAAACCTTTTTTTAAAAAATGGAAATCTCTTTAGAATGTTTTATATATATCCCTCAAACAATTGCACATAAAAACTCCAACAGAGAACCCCCAGAGTAATGCTGGTGACCCAAGACTGAGAATGTCGATCATTATTCATGTAATACAGATGACTGGCAGTGATGCAGCACTATTTGCTTTTTTTACCATATAACCCAGAATCCTTCTCCTTTAATTTTTGTTCTTTTTAGTAGTTTTATTTTTTAAAGAAGAAAAGCAGGCAGGAGTGAAGGTAGACAGATAGCAGATAGGAAGAGAGAGGAGGAAGTAGCATTTTATTTATTTGTTCATTTTAGTTGTTCTCCCCGGTCCTGGGCCTTGAACCTAGGTCTTTGGGCTGTATGTAGACTGCTTCCCAGGTACAGGCTTAACACCCAAGCCGCCAGTGCATGCTTCATTTGATTCTTAATTGGCTTCTTTTCTTGAAGATCTCTTGTCTCCTTCCTTTAGCAGTCAGGATTTTGATACCTGTACATGCTACCCTTCTACAAGTTGAGTCTTCTTTCCTGATACACAGAAGACATTGGCTCAAAACGTTATTTCAGTAATGTTCTTTGTTCTTTGAAGTAATGGCTAAGGAAGACTTCTTACCTCCCATTTTGCTGATGCTGTTTTTCTTTAGCTCCTGGTTATTTTTTTTTCCCCATTTAGTTCAAGATAGTTAAGATGCTACAAAGTCTCACTCAGTGATAAGTAAATCCGATAGTGGACTTTATTATTAGATTACAGGAAGGTTTATACTTATCTAGAGTATTGAAAATATGTGATCATTCTGACATTCTTTAATCTTGTCATCTTTCTCAGGATCATTAATTTATTTGACAAGCTGTTCCATGAGCACCTACTATGGAAAGACCCCTGCTCTCATGGAACTGACATTCTAATGAAGGGAGGCAGTCACTCAAAGTTGCTGTCAATAAACATTGCTCTTCTAGATACTATTAGGGCAATAAACGTGAGAGAGCAGTTGTTGGTAATGTTGGGCATGTTAGTTTCTTGGGGCTGCCATAGCAAAGTACCATAAATTGAGTGGCTTAAAACAATAGTAAGGTAGTCTCTCAACAGTGCTGGAAGCTAGAAGCCCAAAGTCAATATCAATCTTTCCTTCCGTCTTCCACCTTCTAGCAGCCTCAGGAATTCCTTGGCTTGTGGTAGCACAATCCCAATCTGCCTCTTTCTTCACATGGCCTTCTTCCCTGTGTCTCTATGTATCTCCTCTTCATATGAAGACACCAGTCATCAATGATTAAGGGCTTCCCTAGTGCAATATGTCCTCATCCTAGCTAATTAGCTTACAATCACCTTATTGCCAACTAAGATCACTTTCTAAGACATTGGCTATTGTGACTTCAACATATCCTTTAGGGGACGCAGTCAGCTGATAAAAATGGACTTCTTCTTGCCAGACCAGGCCTTGCAAGATGGAGACGTGTGAGCTGAGCCTGATTGATGGGGAGGGCTGGGTTGTGAAAAAAATGAGTACAGATCCTTTCCTGCCAGAGGGAGCAGCAGTATAAGGATATAAGGATGAGACTTTTGATGTCTAAGATAGGTACACAAGGTTTTACACTCTTTAACAAGGACAAAAAGGTCTGGTTAGGGCAAGTTACTTGTATAGTTAAAGTCATTATTTCTATGGTTACATTTTGCTTTTGAGCACTTTTGAATGTTTTTACTTCTAGTTAGGCACAGACCAAGACAGTTTTTCTTCAAAAATTAATTGCTGAAAAATCAGGCCTACCAGCAATGACTAACCACATCTTAAGAATTTGTTGATTAAAAGTTTGCTTTGCATTTTAATAGCAGAATTCTTCATTACTATTTTGGTTTTATTAACTGAAAAGCTTTATGAGAATGAAGCAGACTTTGTAATAATGGACATTATTTTCCAGTGACTAGAAATTAATTAAGACTAGATATAGACTTAAAAAAACCTAACATTGTACATTAAATTTCCATTTTCAGCAAGATTACAGTATCATCCTGGTTGTCCTCTGCGACACCTAGTGCTAAGTAGCAATAGTATGATTTACGTTGCATATTTTTCAACATTCTTAGTCTTTTTAAATTTGAAAATCAATGCAGAAATATCTATATGGAAATAAATACACATTTCCCAAAACAGTCAGGAAGATTCCATTTTAGATGGGTAACAGTCAAAAGTAGGATAGAAGTAATTTAAAATATTGTAATATTTAATACAAACTGACATGATGAAATATGCATTAGTACAGAACTTCGATGTACATTATGATAGACAGATTTATTTGTTCGTATTACAGAAAACATGTTACTTGTGAATAACAAATTTCTGTATCAAGTTCTAATGAATTAGAACATGCTTCTGTAACGTTAGATTTTTATAGTGAGTGGCTATAATGTTCAGGATTATAAACAGTAGGACCAAGGCTACCCCCATTACAGCTCTGTCTTCCCTAAGTCCAGCTGTGTGATCTTCATTCAGTAAGTTATTTAGCCCCCTGCTTAGTCTCTCATGTGAAAAACGGGAAATATAAAACTAGTACCTTAATACACAGGGTTGTTGGGAGGATAAGGTGAGTTAATGCATACACATTTCTTAAACAAGCACTTAGTAAATGCTCTGTAAGTGCTAGCTGTTATTTTTAGCTTGTTAGTTAAATATTAGGTATATTAATACGCATTTATTGGAAAACTTGCAGCATAAATTGTAAATAGTCATAATGTTTCTTAGGCATTGTTGCAAATCAGAAACTAATTTGAGAGATTTAAGACAATTGTAAACAGTATTTGCAAGCTTCTGCTTTAATGTTGATCTGTTAAAAGTATTGTACATGCTTATCCACTTACTTATAGCAATGACTGTGTACAAGAGATTTTGCTAAGTCTTAAGGGAAAAAGAAAGATGATTAAGCTGTTGATTCTGCTCTCAAGAACCTGCTCATCCAGTAGTGTAGATAAGACATAATTTATAATACAAAGTATAACAAGGTAAATGTCACACCATGAATGTGATTTGATCTCTGTGAATATTCTAGTGTAGAGGCTAGGAAGCATCCTACGAGTTTTTACGTGTATGGGGGATATGATAAAAATTTAGGAAGTGGTGACATTTTTACAAGATAGAAGAAATGAAAGGAGAAATCTGAGGTAGAGGAGGAATGAATGAATAATCCCTAATTCAAGAGAGAAAATTTCTAGGAAGAGAAATGGACTATCACAAATACTACAGAAGAGTCAAAGAGAATGAGGATTTAAAAAAAAAACAAAAAACAAAAACAATGAAAAGTATTCCCTCCTCATCCTTGGGGCCAGAGATTTGGTTTGGGGATTCATTTGATTTTTCTTGACAAAATAACATATAATAGACTTTCTGCATCTTTGCATATAACTGAAAAAGCATCAGATCAGGTAAGATTTAATCAGTTTTTATTGATGTGATTCAAGCAGTAACATTTCTAGAAGTTTTTTTAAATTCCTTAAAAAGCACTTTTAAGACTTATGTTTGTTTAGCGTTTTTTGTCTGTCAAGCATTCTAAACATTCAAGGATTTACCCTCGTGTTTAAAGCCTTGCAGCTAGCTGCTTTTGATAGATATTGTTACTTCCATTTTACAGATGAGGAAGCCAAGGTCTAGTGACCAGCTCACAATCCATCTGTAGTAAGTGACCAAGCTGAATTAAAGCCCACACTGTCTAGATTTTTTTTTTTTTTTTTTTTTTTAGGGAAATTCCAGGCAAGAATGAAGACAGGAAGAGAGAAGAAGCATTTTTATTTATTTATTTTTTAGTTGTTCATCTTGTTTTTCATCCCCACCTCCACCCTATGACCCTGGGATGAGAACCTGGGTCCTTGGGATGTATGTGGACTATGCTTGGCTGGAGGTGATGGACCCAACTGCTACTTATCAGGACAACCCCCACCCCCAGCCCAACATTCCTGGATTCCTAACCAATTTTAGAGTAACTGTTGAATAACTTTAAGGCTTTTTAAGTGATTAAGACCCAACTGTCACTGATGACCAACCACCCTGACTTCCTTGCTGTTCTTTAACTAAATCTTGAGTTATTGCCCCTGAATTCAGGGTCTTAGCTCTTGTTCTTTTCTTTCTTTAGAACACACTCCTCCCTTTTTTGTTTGATGGACTCCTCCTCACTTTTCTCCTTTCAGCTCAAATACCAGACAGGCCTTGCCTAGCATTCCACTGAAGTGCTTCCACCCACCCCACAGCATCTGATCTGAGAGCATCCTCTTATGTCACTACTGGTTGTTTATCTCTCAGATTTCAGTGTCTATCTTGGTTACTGCTCTAGTTCCAGGACCTAGATCCTGATGGGTGCTCAATAATATTAGTGGAGTGAATGAATGAATGCACAGTATTTCAAAGATACAGGATTTTAAGTAATTGGCAAGATTTTTCAAGTTTGTGGATATGTTAGAAGTGTCACTTCGTGTCAGTGATTTCTCCCTTCCTATTTAACATATAAGCTCTCTTTTGAGTAACTTAATTGAAAACTGGGTGACATTTTAAAGGAAAGTCCTAAAATGTTTTCCCTCACTTAGAATGATACAAATCACTACAGAAAAATGAATGCAGAGATACACAATTTCATTTCTACACAATGGAGAAAAACACAGGAAAGTGTATTTTAAAATAAGATAATACTGCTTCTAGGAGCTAAATTTTAAAATTGGATATCTTCCTTTAGTTTTTTACAAATGATTTTATTCAGCAATATATCATGAATATTTGGGTCATTATTCTCCTAAAGCCAATTTTTAAAATAGATTTATTTTCCTAGGGAAGTTTTACGCTCATAGCAAAATCGAGTTTGCCCCCAAACAAACCCAGACTCCACTCCACACCAGAGTGATGCATTTGTTACAGTGGCTAAATCTACATTGACTTATCATCCCAAGTCCATAATTTATATAAGTTTTCACTCTTGATGTGCATTCTATGGGTTTTAACAAATGTGTAATATGTATCCACCTTTATTGTGTCATACAGAGTAGTGTCACTGACCTAGAAATCTTGTGCTCCATCCTTCCCTCTTTCAACCCCTGGAAACCACTGATATTCTTACTGTCCCTATAGCTACATTTAATTTAATTATATGACGCAGATTAATCCATTTTATACACATTTAAATTTTTTTTCTAAATTTTTAAATTTAATTCTAGTTATAGAACTAAGTCTAGATGGTATAGTTTTACTTAAGTCTAGTTGATGATTTTCTGCATTATAAATTACTTTAATGAAAGGTCCGTGTGTAATTCTTGATTATTCCCTTTAGAATGGCTAGTTTAAGGGATCTGAACACGTTAATGTCTCTTATGTATTCTCTAAGTCCCACTAAGAATGTATGCGAGGGCTTAATAAAAAGAATTATTCTATGAGCTATGAAAATGTAAACGTGATATTTACTGATATGTACACAATTTAGGATGTATCAGGCATTGTTTTAAATGCTTTATGTATTAACTCATTGAATCCCCTTATTAATGCTATTGTTTCATAGTATTATTAACAACATTTTGAAGACGAGAAAACCAAAGGACAAAGGGGTTAAATAACTTGCGCAAGCAGTTTTCTTAATGGTAATAGGGGGTAGGTACTCCTAGGACCTCACTTTTGGGCTGTCGTATTCAAATGTTCTGTGCTCATCTGATTCATAGTGAAAACTCACCAAATGTCACCAGTGATATTAGGAAATTGTCATCACTGTCTAAAGCAGTATCATCAAATATATGACATCTAAAGTGACTGAGAATTTAATTGGCTCTTAGTTTTTCAGTTGATGTATAAATATGCAAATAGAAAATTTTCTTCAGGTTAAACTTTGTTTCATTTACTTGGTATTTAGTACTTGTTATTTAATGACTATTACAGTTCATGATTTTTTTTTTTTTTAATTTTCTGAGAGGGAATTGGATGTAGCATATATCTGTTGGACACCTTACATTCTTATCTCTGGCTTTGCTGTCTTCAGTGGATAAAACTCTCAGGCAGATAGTAAAATATGACCAAAATCATTGCTCCGAATTGGTAGCTAAGAGAAACTGAAATATAAAACCCAGTTTTCTAAGATCAAATGAGAGCATCCATGTTCTAATATGTAAAGACAGCATTTTATATATATATATATATTTTTTTTTAAATTTTATTGTGGAAATTCTGCTTCAAACAAAGAAAAACAAAATCCTTTTTTCTTTTCTTTATTGTTCTCGCTCAAATCCTATTATTCCACACAGTTAGTAACTTTGTAGAGTTGTTCCTACGGATGCCTGTTTACTGCTAAGCGTTTTTCTAGATGAAGGCAGACTGATTTTACTGCCTAGGTTTGGGGCTTCATCTCATGGTTCCCTGACTCCCGGAGGTAATGGAGTCTTCAACCTTTTGCTGCCTTTGAGTGACTGCTCAGATGTCATGGGGAACCTCAGTAGGCTGATAACCATTAAGGATTGTTTTTATTTTCACTTGTTAAACCCCTAAAATGAATGCTATTAAAGGGCTATTCGCAGAAACAGAAAGCTCTATCTATTCATCTTTTTAACACCCACATCACATAACTTGTACGTCGTGGGCATTCAGTAAGTGTTGAATACGTAATTTTTGTTAATTGATTCATATAAAATTATACTGTACATTTATTTGCTATTAGAAATGCTAATTATAGGTTCATTTAGTGTATATACTCTAATCATAGAGACCACTGAAGAAAAAAATTTGGAGAATTTTTCCTCTAAATTTTAAAGGAAAACACATATTTGGATAAAGTAGTGTTGCGCTTTTAGTCTCAAGTCTATTGTAGGTTAGCTAACTGACAATAATTTCTGGTGTTCTATGTAAGAAATACTAATAAAAGATACTTTCAGAAGGATACCTAATTACTCTTTCCAAGCAGGCCACATAAAGTACAATGACAAAGTTTAGAGACTCCATTTTTCAAAGTTGACAATAAAGTTATTAAATAAACATTAAAATATATTTCTTTAAGGTACTGGAGCATTTTAACTTCTTTGTGGTTTACAACAGGACTTGTGACATTTTTCTGCAAAGTGGTAGCTTTTAAGTTAAACGCAAACAAGGTTCTGTTTTTTTAAGAATCTAAAAATCTAGTCACAAAAATCATGTAATTTTGTTCCTTTCTCCTCTGCTGGCACAGGTATGATGACTGTATTTAAACAGGAAACTAGTAATCTCTTTTTGAGGATGGTGGTAGAATGTTGTCTCTGAAAAATTCATGTATATGTACCCAAGTTTTAGTCTGAATATGTGATTTGGATGATTTTAGTATATCAAAAAATGCGTTGTGACAACATACTACTGTGTGTTGGGAGTGGGAGGATATTACCTAATTTTATACTATTTTCCATGATTCCTTGAAATTTTCTTTCTAAAATAGATGGATTTTCTTTAGGAATTCCAGGAAACCTTTAGAGAAGTATTCCTAAAAATATGTGCTTTACAAATAAATGTATGTTAGTACTTTATTGAGAACTGAGATTAAATTCATTTTCTGATTTGAAGAGACTTAAGAATCATGTCTAAAGAAAATATTGGTCATCAGTGTTGGAGATTGGCAATTGTTAGATAACTGATATTCCTAAAATGAGGAAATCGAGGCTTTGAGAGGTTGAGTGAGGTGTTTAAGTCAGTGTCAAACTTGTACCTACCATCACATACCTGGCTATCCTGACCTGTGGTACTGACGCATTAGGGCTTATATCCAAATATGTGTATAGATGTAGAGAAAATGCTCATAGTATTGTTTTTCATCCTGAGAAATCAGTCTGCAGGTGAGGGTTCAGGACTATTTTTAGTTGTGCTTGTTACTGCAGTTAAAGTACCTGCTTATGTAGTTGTTAATTATTTAAAGAATGGTGGAGACAGGAATGAAGGCAAAGACACAGGTGGGCAAGAAGAGAGACAGGGAAGAGGTGTTTTGTTTTATCTCATTCGTTTATCTTGGTTGTTCGCTGCCCTGCCACCCTCCTGGGTTGCAGATCCTGGTCCTTAGGAGGTAATGTGTGGACTGTGTACAGCAGACTTAACTGTCAAACCACCAGGACACCCCTATAGTGCCCTTTTAGATCAATGTCAGCTTTAAAATCAAGGCACAATGTAGATATGTAGACCCAAGTGGATCCCACCTATTGTTCTGGGGCTTTTGTAATCAAGCAACGTAGACTTAGTGGCTTAGGAACGACAGAAATTTATTTCTCACGGTTCTTGATGCTGGGAGCCTGAGCTCAGGATGCCAGAAACGGCAGGTTCTAGTGAGGGCCCTCTTCTGTATTACAGACATCTTGTGTCCTCAAGTGGCTAAAAGACAAGAGAGAGCTCTCTGGAGTCCTTTTTATAAGGACACCGATCTCATTTGGGAGGGCTCCACCCTCAAGACCTAATTACCTCCCACAGGCCCTATCTCCTACTACTATCACCTTGAGAGTTAGGTTTTCAGTGTGTGAAACATTCAGTCCATTGCATTGCTCCTTACTAAAAAAAATGTTGAATAAATGAATGGACTATTTAGAAAAAGTAATTTTTTTGGAATGACAGAATCCACATAGGTTTGGGTCACAGTTGTTAAATCCACTATTCCAATACGACATGGCAGTGGGGGCTTATATGGTATGGAAACTTCTTATTACAACTATTACAATAGGATACTCTCATTTCTCACCTCCTAACTTTCATGCAGCTGTTAGCATATGCTCAACTTTATATATATTATCTATCCCACATTATATTGTGTTCAATTTTTTGAATAATCAGTTATCTTTTAGAGAGATTTAAATGATAGTCTTAAAAATATATATATACGTATAAATATATATATATATATATATATATATATCAAGCCATGTATTTACCGTTCATCAGGGTAGATCCATGTTTCTATCAGGAAAAAAACACAAATTTCTGGAAGACATAAAGAGTGCTCATCACAAAGGAAAACATTGATAACTTAGACTATTAAAATTCTTTTCATCAAAAACACTGATGGAGAAATTTTCAAAAGCATGGGTGGACCTTGAGGGTATTATACTAAGTGAAATAAATCAGATGGAGAAAGACAAACACCATATGATTTCATTCATATGCGGAAGGAAGAGAAGCAAAACTAATGAGCAACGAATACAAATTGTTAGACTGTAACAACCTAGTGGTTACCAGAAGGGAAGCAGGAAGAGGGATGGACAAATCAGGTAAAAGGGGGTCAATTAATGGTGAAGGATAGAAACTAGACTTGTAGTGGTTAAAGTAATGTAATATATATGGGTGTGAATTTCTAAGACTGTATGCCTGAAACGTACATGTTGTTAACCTTTGTTTCTTAAAAAAATTTTTTTTTAAATAACCACTGACATTGATTAAAAGGCTAGCAATAGAGTAGAAGATATTTCCAGTATAGCGATCCAAATCATTTTTAGGTCAAGTACTTGGTCAAATGAGAAGTTAATGTAGTCACTTGTTGTAACACTAAAATGTTTTATTCTTTCTATCAGAAATCCATTAACAAACACTATGGCTTTGTATATTTCCAGAATTGTTTGTCTAATCCTCTTAAAAGCATTATACCACTAAGCAGCACAGCTAAGTGTTTGATCAGTTTTAATTAGAATGATCATTTGTCACACTTTAGAAGCATTTGGCTCTTGGCTATGGAAGTATCAAAGACTGGGCAAAGCTGTTGTATTAACATCTTTTAAAATTATATTTCAATCTGTTAAAACTAGTCGTAATTGAGTCAGTATATAACCTTCAACTAGTCAAACCCATTTAACATGCTGGTCTGTCATATTATGCGTCTAATTTTCCTACAGCAATTCTTTTGTTAATATATTTGAAAACCAGATGATTAGAGTTTATCTTGTTAGCTATTTTGAGAAAATCAACATCTAATATTTGTATTAAATGAAATATGAAATTTTTTTTTTTCAGTAGGTAGAATGAAATAAGAAACCTTCAGTTCTTTCGTAGGTAAAAAGTTGCGTTTTATATCAACACAAAGGAAAGTGAGAACTCACCGCTTGCTTAATATGTATATAAGGTCAGGAATCACAAAGACATGATAATAAGACTGAGTCTGCAAACAGCGTGTGAATATCAGTGTCATTACTTGATAGTTTTCCTCTCTGTACCATAGACCAATGGAACAAAAGTTAGAGAACAGAAGTCTAAAGTCATGGCAGTGTCATATACTTAATGATATTGTTACTCATCTCTTCATTTTCATGGTAGGAGAGAGTTAGGAAATTCGATTAATTTTAAACCAGTTACAAAGGGATTTAATTCACTTACCAAGGACTTTAGTAACTTCCTTACTAAACTCTTCCCTTATGGGACTTGGGTTCTTTTAAATGGAGGAATTTGTATGTAACTGCTAGGTCCCTGCTTCTAAAGGTGACCCCTCTGTGTGTGCTTGTGTGGTGGGGTGATCTATTAGTTTCCTATGGCTGATAGAAGAAATTACCACACACTTTGTATCTTAAAACAGGATACATTTATTCTTTCATAGTTCTATAGGTCAGAAGCCAAAAATCAGTTTCAGTGGTGGAAATCATGTTGTCTGAAGGGTCATTCGCTTCTAGATACCCTAAGGAGAATCCATTCCTTGTTTCTTCCAGCTTCTGGTGACTGCTGGCATTCTTTATTGTTCTTTGGTTTGTGGCCACTTCATCCCAAATCTCTGTCTCATCTTCACAATGCCCTTTCCTCTGTGCCTGTATTCTTTTCTGTGTCAAAAGGTCATCTACTTCTCTCTTATGTGGTTCACCCAGATAATCCAAGACAAGCATCTCCTATCAGTATCCTTTACTTAAGGTAATTTTCTCTCTTTCACCATATGTGGTAGCATTCATAAATTCTCTGGACTAGGAAATTAATATATCTTAGGTAGGGGGAATTTTTCATCTTATCACAGTTGTCTTTTCCAGCTGTGAGTACAGCTGCCATAGGGAGATGCCTGCAGAGGCAAATTAGTGAACATCTGGGTGGCAGGAAGTCACCTGTAAGAACTCTAGGTGTGCTGCGCTGGAGTTATAACTGCTGGGTTGTGCACGGAGGAAGAGAAATGGAGGTGGAGTGAATTGAAATAGAAATTGAAAGGCCCTTCAGGGAAGGTAGCAAATGTGCAGAGACCTTTCTAAAGCTAAATAGCAACTCGTTTGGGAATCTCTAGCTTAAGAGGTAATGACTTCTGTTCATATTAAGAGTATTTTTTTCCTTTCAACTATTTGATGATAAGCAAATAGTAATCAATTTATGGAGATTAAGTTTAGAGAATTTGTGCACCAAGGTGATTAGTAAGACTTTATTAGAAACAAAAGTGTTGCCCACTAGAATATTTGGTCTTAAACCTTTTTTTATTATTACTGCCATTTAACATTTTTTCGGCCTTTGTTCTCAGCACTTTTTACATTTCATTTTTTTAAATTTATTTTTATTATAAAACTCATAATAACCATAAAAGATCAACCACTTCTCTCTGCTTTAGACTCATCTGTAAAGAAACTGGGAAATAAGTAACTTGCTCATGTCATACAGCTAATAAGTAGATTACCAGAATTTGAACCCCCTAATCTTAATTGCTATGCCAAGGGTTGGCAGACTTTGCCTGTACAGGGCCAGATGATAATTATTTTAACTTTGTAAGCCATGAAGTCTGAAGTCTCTGCTTCAGCTACTCAGCTCTACTGTTTGTAGTAAAGCACCCAGAGAGAATATGTGAATGAATTGATGTCGCTGTGTTCCAATAAAACTTTTTCCAAAACTAGACACGGGCCGTGTTTGACATATGTTCCACTGCACTATGGAAAGGCATAGTTCTTGTTTTGTTTTGTATTTTCAAATACCTTTAGATCTACACAAAAGTTGTAAATGTACAAAAGAATTCCTGCTCAACTTTCGCCTACTTCCTTTTTTTTTTTTTAAAGGAAAGGTACAGGCAAGAATGAAGGTGATTAGGCAAGCAGGCAGGAAGACATTGCAGGAAGAAGCATGTTATTTTACTCTTTTATTTAGTTGCTCATATTGATTGTTTCCCCATAGACCTGGGACTTGAATCCAGGAGTATGTGGCCTGCTGTTCTTCAGAGGCGATTGACCTAACCACTACTCCACCGGGGAATGTCTACTTCTAACGTTAACACCTCACCTACCCATAGTCGGTTTATGAAAATAACATTGGTATAGTTCTGTTACTAAACCGTAGACTTTATTTAAATTTCACCATGTTTTTTCAGTGTGGTCCTTTTTTTTTTTTTTTCTATTTAGGGATCCAGTCCAGTATTAGCTTACACTGTATTTAGTTATTATGTCTCTTTAGTCTCCTCCAATCTGAGATCATTCCAGAGTCTCTTATTTATCAAGAGCTTAACCCTTCAAAGAGTGCTTCCTCAGATACTTTGTAGAGTGTCCTGCAATTAAGGTTTGTCTGGTGATTATAATGAAGTTATGAATATCAGACAAAAATGTCATCGAGCTACTACTATATCTTTCTTCAAGCATCATATCAGGAGAGGCATGATGTCTGTGCTTCATATTCTGAGTGATATTAACCTTGATAATTTGATTAAAGTGGTGTCTGCTGGGTTGCTCCATTATGAAATTACTACTTTTCCTTTTGTAATTAATAAATAGCTTGGGGGAGATACTTTGAGAATATGCACATTATCTTGTTTCGCCTCAACCTTATACAAACTAATTTTAGTATCTATCAGTGATCTTGACTGAAATAATTATTATTGAGGTGTTTGTCTAATGATATTTGATTTCTCTGCTATATTTAGCAATCAAATTCTTCTGTGAGAAAGAGAAGTCCCTTCTCCCTCTTTTAAGTATTTATGTCAGTATGGACTCAGAGGTATTTACTTGATTACTTGATTAGGTAGGTTATAATTAAATTCTAATATGACTTATTTATTGCTAAATTGTGAAACACTGGCTACTTGGAGCTTTCTGGGGTTTTTTGAGTACTTTCTTATAGTTTAACCCCAGACAAAAACACAATAACTTCCCATCCTCCCATCCATTGTCCCCTCAACAAACCACCATCCTCTTAGTTAATTGCTTTGCTATTTACCTCTTTATTAAATATGTATGTCACTAATTTATTTTATTTATAGGAGTTGCATATTAACATGTTAATATTGACATTAATTTCTTACCATGGAACATGGGAGTTAGCTTGTTTCCTGACTCCTTTCCCCACCTCCACTAACTTTAGCTTGTCCTTCCCATCATTTCAGTAGTCATATTTTGGTTTGATTGGTAGTATTTATATTACTGTGACTATAAAAATACTTTACGAGGAGTCATGAAATAGAACTTGATTACTCTTCTCAAAATTTTTTGCTTCTTTTAATAAATAATAGCTCTTTTGTTTGTGGCTTAAAGTTTTCTGTGTATTGTTCATTGATTTAACCTCAGGTCTTCATCAGTTGTCTCATTCTTTTCAACTCAAATTGTGATGCCCGTGGATTTGGCATCTGGAGGCAGATTAGGTCTGTAGAGACTCAGGTCCACCGGACCATGTGCATCAGAACCCACATTTTTAGCAAGATCTTATGGTGAGTCATAAGCAAATGAAACCATGAGGAACCTGCTGCAAATTTCCTGTAAAGCTGTTTATTCACACCAGGGCCTTCTTGCTGGTACCACCCTGGACAGGTTACTCTGTGTCCTCAGCTTCTCCTTTAATGTCCTGTCATCCAGGGATTCCCTGCCACACCTCATCTCCTCTTCCCCTCCCCTCTTCCTTCCTCCCCTCCTCCCCCACCCTTTCCATTTCTCCCTCTCTTTCCATTCCTCCCTCCCTCCTTCTCATCTTTATTTCCCCCCTCTTCCAAAAGATTTAATAGACACAGTGTGAGGAATTATTTCTAGCAAAGTGAAGGCAGTCAAATCTGGTCCAAAAAAGATACATTAATTGTAATAGGTTATTTATTCTAGCAAATATATTTTATATTACTATATTTAATATTATATAACAAATGCAAATGTATTATATATATGATTTTTATTCTAGCAAAGTGGAGGCAGTCAAATCTGGTGCTAAAAAGATATATTTCTTAATTGCATCATGCAGATTTATATTCTTAAAATATTTTTTAAGGAAGGAAGAGGAGAAGGAAGCATTTCCATTTGTTTGTTTTGTTCATTTTTGGGTGTGCCCCCCTCCCTGTTCCCAGAACCTAGGTCATTGGACCTAATGTGGTCCATGCCCAGGAGCGCCTCGGCCACCAGGGAGCTCCAATCTTAGAGAACTTGTCGACTGGTTTTTTTTTAACCTCCGACAGAGGTGTGTTAAAATTTCCCACTATTGTTCTTGATTTGTCCATTTCTCAATCTAGTTCTATCAATTTAAAAGCGATATTGGGCGCATACAATTTACGATTGTAGTGTCATTCTGGTGGACCGATCTTTCACTACAAATGCTTTTAAAACAATTTCTATTAATGATTTTGCTGTAAAGTCTTACATTGTCTGATATTATTGTAGCTGTACCGTCTGTCTTTATCCAAGCATTTGCTTCTAACCTTTCTGTATTTAAATTGTTTCTTATAAACAGTGTAAAGTTAGATTTCATTTTCAGTTTGAAAATTTTGATCTATTAGTTTGGATATTAATTCCATATATGTATTTCAGATGATTACTGATGTATTTAAGAGTAAATAAATTTCGATGTTCCTTTTCTCTCCTTTCTAGGCTTCTTTGTATTACTCCAGTGTTTCTTAGTTATTGTCACCTCCCCTCTACTGCCTTCCCATTTCTTTCTGAGAAACCATATCCTTCATGAGTTTCTGGAGGGAAAGTTTTGAGTCCTTAACTATCTATGCATATTTTTGTTCCATTCTCATTCTTGATTGAGGATTTGGCTGGGCATAGAATTCAGTCTTCTTTTCCAGCCCTTCTCTTGAGTTTTTTATATCTAAATTTTCTTAATTTTGAAAAAATATTTGTTTTCTTTCTGTTTTCTTCTTTTTTAAATTTTGGATACAGTATCTTCTCTTTTACCTTGGAGGATAGTGATTTTTCTACATCCTATACAATCTGTTTCCTCCACCTTGCTGCCCTTGTGTTTGTGTGTTTTTGTCTGTCTTTTGTATGGAAGCTTTTTATCAGATACTTGGTGATCCCTGATTGTGTACTTCTGATTAAGAGTGGGTCCCCCGGGAGCTCATTTGGAACCTCCTGACACTGAAGTGGGGCTTCTGAGCTGGGGGCTCTACACCAGTGCTTCACAGGATCTCAGCTCTTTGTAAACACCTGCCCTCATTGCCACGTGATAACTCGGTGTTTCTGGTCAGAGTAGAGGTCACGGAACAATTTCTCAGGCTTCTGCCTGAAGGTGATAGCCAGCCCTATTGCTTTTTTTCTTTACTCACTAAATGACTTTGAAGGTTTATTTTTAAAAGACATACTCTGCATTTTTTCCTTCTTGTCCCATTATTGCTCTGTGTATTCTGAAAAATAAGATTAGATTAAAAAATCAAAGTTGTAAATGTTTTTAAAAGTCAGCAAAGACTTTCAAATTGACCCTCCTCTGATTTCAAACAAGCTGATCTTTAACTCTTAGATGTTTCCAACTAAGGATAGTATTCGATAGTCTTTGGAGTACTATGGCTTGCTGGCTTTTCAAGTTAGCGTATCAGTTTTGGAAGAACTAACTTAGAGAGACAATATGCATTTTGGTACTGACATATAAATGATCTGTTTCTCCTGGGATGGGGACGAGGGCTGGGTGAAGACAGTCATTTGGAGTCAGGCAACCAAGTCCAGACGGGGTCTGACTACATGGACAGACCGAGGTGCTGAGTTAGGGAAGTCCTGAAGTAACGTAGTCAGTCCCAAGATCTGCCTCTGTACAAGTAGAGGTGGAGCTGCATGGCTTTTGAGTTTCAGGAAGACCAAGGACCTTCAGACTTTAACATCTGACCTTGCCTAGAACTCACCTTGTAGATGATCTCTAGAGCCACCTTCCCTTCAGGGATCCTGCCAGGATATGATTGCTTCCAGCACTTGCCACTAGCTTCTCAACCATAACGTGATGTCTTTTGGTAGGAATCACCTAGCCTCTTTATCCCTGCAGTCTTGACAAGGCCCTTGAGTCTTGCCTTACCCCGCTTTGAAATTACACACTTCTATCCTTATCTTTGGATTTGGATCTGTCAGAGAGCAGCCGCTGGCCCTAACTTAGAGCTGTTGCACCACCATTACCCCTCTGGCCAGATTCCGGCTTGGAGCCAAATGAGTCCTTTTCTTGCTTCTAGGAGGGAGTGGCATCTTTTTCCATTCTGGGATTGCTGCCGAGAAGAGAAACATCTTTGGAATACTAAATCGTGTTCAATGGATTTTCTCAATGGGTTTTCTCCACCAAGGCATTGTGATGAATAGTGGTTAGGAACTCTACTTAAATTCTATTAGAGTTAAGCACATGGCTGGGGTCCACTATTTATAACGTAAGTTTTAAGGAAATACGTTTCAAGTTCTGGGTAATTGACTTGGAAAGCCAACTTTTTGTTACAAGCCCCATTGATAAGTTGGGGACTGCCTGGTAACAGCATGCCAGGGAGGAAAAATGTCATCATCAAATATTCATGAAGCTCCCAGCTGTGCATGATGCTGTCCTGACTGCTGGATCTGTGGGTCTCCGCGGGGCCTGTTTTATAAGCTGTAATAAGACCGCCTTACAAATTGCCCTCTGAACCTCAGCACACGATAAAGCTTCTCTGACGTATCTCGTTTCTTACTACTGGGGAGGATTAAGGCAAGAAGCTGTCCTAGTTTTGAGAAATTATTTATTTAAATGCATCCTTTCCTGGAACCCAAGTCCTTTTAGTCACTGAGCCTGCACTAATTTGTGTGATTCTTTTGGACACTGGAGCACTCTTCTCAGAGCTTTTTAAAATTAGTGCTTTCTGTTGGTTCAGTGTTTTCTTTCAAGCAGAACACTCTTTGGATGTGACACATAGCGATTTTCAAAAGATTAAAGCAATGTGTTTAATGTGAGTCGTACAGCTAATTGCCTGAACTAATTATACATAAAGGGCTAAGCCATTAGTGTTAATAAGAAGTGACTTCAGAAAGTACAGTTTGACCCAAAGACTGAATAGGTATTGCAAACAGTCATCAGTGAGGTGGCATCCATTGTATAAAACACCTTAGTTGGAAATTATTCATGGCTATTCAAATTGGGTTTTCCCTAGGTTGCTAGCTTTATACTTGGTTATTTCATTTGCAGTGAAAATGTGCACCTTTCTGAACATGAAGGCTGAGCTAAAATATGAAATAACTCTTGGAGAAGTTTTTTGTATAAGCGAATGTGCATGCTGTAAACATGGGTCCTCTTGATTGCTCCTTTTCAGACTCATCTTCAGCACATTTAAAATATCAGTGCTCCCAGGGTTCTGTACTAGGTTCTCTCCTCACTCTGTATTCCTTCCATTTGATCTTGTCAGGTTCTGACTCCACTACGGAATCCCACATTTGTTTATCTGGACCAGATATCTTCTGAATTCCAGATGCTTATTTGCATATGGATATCTTACAGGATTTGCAGTTATGCATGCCCAACGGAACTGTGATCCTCTCTTAAATCTGCCTGCTCCCAACATCTAGGCTCCTTAACTGGGGAACTAGTCCAACATAACTCCACACCCCACTGATTCTCTTGCAACCATTTCTTTTCAGCCACGTCATCCTGACCTCGTCCATTGTCTTCCTGGATTAGAGCAAAAACTTTGTAACTGATCTCCCCAAATCTGGTTTTGTCTCTTTCCAAATCATATGTGTTTGTTAGAAAAATATTGCAGCACAGATCTGATCATGTCACTATCTGCTTAAAAGTTTAAATGTTTACTCATTGCTGAAGATCTATGTCTTTTATTAGTCTGGTCATTTTTTCTTGTTTGCTCTTTGTCACCTCATAATTTGGACTCACTAGTCATTTTTAGCTGCTCGAATTCGTCTAGATACTTACCTACATAAGGTCTATATTCAAACGGTTCCCTGGGCCTGGGGCGCTCTTCCTCTTATGCCTGGCTGCTGCTTGCTTACCCTTCTATCTTCACTTCAGTATCCTTCCTCAGCCATGTTTCCAAAATCCCTCCCCAGTTGCTTAGATTCCCCTACTAAATATGCCAACAGCATCCTGTATTTCCTAGCACTCATCATAAATATAATTAAATGAGTATTGGTATAATTAATGTTTTGATGCCTGATTCTTCACTAGCCTATAAACTCCCTGAGAGCAGGGACTGTGACTGTCTGGTTCACCATTCTCTCCCCAGTGCCTTTCATAACAAATATTTGCCAAATGAATGTGGTTAGACAGAAGCCGTGGCATATGTTATGTGTATTTGTACTTATGTTTGAATATGGAGTATCTGATGTTCTAGAACTCGAACACTTCCCACTCCATAATGAAGCAATGCTGCGAAAGCCTTATTTAGGTCTTGTTAGCTGTTCAGTTGTTGCAGCCTCTTCCCCGCTTTGTTCTGGAAGTAGACCATATTGGTCAGGGTTCTACTAGAGAAATGGAAGCAGTAGTAGATAAAAGATCTATTGGAGGCATCAGCGTACCTGATTGAGGGCTCACTAGATAAGTATGAAATATGTAGGGCAGGTGGTCAGGAAAGGCAGGCTGGAAAGCTGACATTCAAGGTGAAATTTCTTCAGGGAAACCCTAGCTCCATTCTTTAGGTTTTTCCACTGATTGAGTCATGCCCGCCCTTCCTTCCTTAAAGTCTACTGATTATGGACTTCAATCACATCTACTAACTACCTTTGTAGAAATACCTAGATTAGCATTTAATTAAATTACTGGAGCCAAGTTGACATATAAATTTGATTATAAGATAAGTCTTTGATGCAAATCATCAGTTTAAAGCAAAATTAAGCTTAAAGAAGTGGTACATCTGGAATTGAGAATTGCAATTAAATATTCGGTGGGCTTTTTGTTGGCTATGAAAATACTGTCTATTTTAAAGAAAAATATTTCCTATTCTGCTGAATTATGCTAGATAATTTCATTACTCTACTATCCCAGGCAATTACGTTACTCTTTCAAATGTGAATCAGTAATAAAATTCTAGGAAAATTGACTCTTCTTTGTGAAGTGTTTTATTTATTTATTTATTTAAAGGAAAGGTGTAGGTAGGAATGACGGCGAGCAGAGGCTGGCAGGCAGGGAGATGAGGAAGCAGCATTTTATTTATTTTATTTAGTTGTACATCTTGGTTCTTCCCCCTGGCCCCAGGTCCTTGGGTACCATGTCCAGTGAACTTAACCATTAAGCCACCAGGGCTTGCTGTGAAATGTTTTTAATAATGGATAACTTTGTCTTCCATGGGTGCCTTTTTGTTGGCAGTTATAGATACTGAGCACAGAGCTGGGCAGGGGTGATACAAATTGAGAATACCGCCCTATTTTGAGGTCTTGTAGTACATTTAGGTAGACAGAGAAGTACACAAATAATTATAGGCCTGGAATTCAGTGAGATTGCAGTTTAGATTGTGAGGGACACTGATTTGGTGGTAGAGTGTCACGTGCCCTGAGCCCTGAGCATCAAGCTTGGGGATCCAGCTTTATTCTGCAGGGAGAGAAGATGTCCTCTCTGTTGGGAGTGCTGTGTTCATGGTATTTAGGAAGAGACATGTGACATGGAGGGTGAAGTGAGGGAAAGAGAGTATTCATGGCAGAAGTCTGACCTAGAGACTGCATTCATGGCCTAAATCTTGTCATGGGGAGACATTAGATGGGCTCCAATGGAGGATGGTGAGGTCGTCTGGGGTCGAAAAAAGTTTTGACTCTTTAAAAATGTCAAGGATGAGAGAGCTTGGGAAAGACTGAGCAACTATTTCAGATCAAAGGAAACGTGCATTTGTTACGTAGAAGTGTCCTTGTTTGGGGAAAGCACAGAAGTAAAGGAGTATCGTGTCCACAATTTACGCTCCAATGTTTCTGAAAAATACTGAGCACTAAATAAATGGTGAAGAGGAAACAGGGGTTCTCTATATTGTTCTTGTAACTATTTTTGTGAGTTCAGATTATTTTAAAATAGGTTATTTTTTAAAAATATGAAACTCAAGGAAGGACCAAAGAACTGTTTTGGACTGAAGACCTAGAGACCGCACAAGTACAGTGAGTGATAAGGGGTGGATCCTTTTGTATTAAAGGAAATAAATGGGATAGTTGACAAAACATTTAGAGGGTTTTTGGGTACAGGGGCTGTAATCATTCTTTGTAGTGTTCTGACATTTTATCTGTAAATTTGAAATTGTTATGAAATGAAGTTTTTTTTAAAAAAGTGCAAGTGCTTTTCTGAAATACAAATGAACTTAAATTTCCTTTTTCTTTGACCAGAATAGGATAGAATGTGTTCTTAATGTTAAGAGGCCAACCTGAGTTGTGTATTTAAAGGAGAGGCAGTTGTGTTTAGTGAGATAAGATAGAAGGACAAAGACAGACATCTTTTGATGTTGCTTTTGTGTTATATATAGAGAAAGCAAGCAAGCACATTAACTAACTTAAACAAAAATAGTTTTCTAGTCTATAAAATCAAATTAGTATTTGCAAGAGGGGGAGGGTATGGGCATAGGCAAAGTGTGTAGAAGTGGGGGTCAATGATTAGGTGAAGGAAGAATTGAACTAGTGATTGTAAACTTAATTATATACAGATGCTGATTTACAATAACACATTAAACCTATGTTATGCTATGATGAAATGTCCCTTCAATAAAATTAATAAAATTAATAGATGAAAGAAAAGGTAAGTGGTAAAGTCAAGTTTCAATGTCCAAGGTGAATTTCAAAAGTTGTGCTTCAGTCCTATTATATAGTTGAAGGGTATTTGTTACGTAACAATTGGTTTCTGTAGATAGTGCTTTAGATAGGGGTCAAGGGTGACATTTAGATGAGCATCAATAAGAAGCCAGCCTATTGCTTATTACCCTAGTAGTGAGAGGGAGGAAGGCAAATTATACGGACCACCTGAATGGCTGGTTTTTAGCAACTAATTCTTTGTAATCAGTGCAAGTTGCAAGTTGCTGCTGAAAGCCTTCCCATGAGACCCCTTTCTGACAAGATTCTCCCCACCCCCTACACCCCACGCCCCATTTTTTAAAAGAAAAGGTTCAAGAACGAATTATGTGGTATTAAATCCAGGACTTATTTCATAGTCAGAAGTTCCAGTAGTAAATCTCACATGGTAGGAACAATTAGTAACCTCGTGACATGTCAGCTTCAATATGTTAAATCCTACCAGGAGAGATAGGCTTAAATAACCACTGCATGGCCATCTGAGCAATGCTCTTTCAAGGCAATAGATTCAGGACATTCTTACTTCAGAAACCTGGAAATATAATTAATTAAGAAAGTTTCCAGATTTCGAATGCCTAGGAAAGAGACTGGAGCTATTAAGCAGAGGATGAAGTTATGCTGTCCAGTCAGTGAGCTGGTCACCTGACCTTGACTCTATTCCAATAGAGCAAGTGCTGTGTGGTCACGGTGCGCAGGCACATACAGTCAGATGCCGGGATATGAAAACAAGTTCGGCCAAGACTCAAGAAACCAAGTTCTGTCGTGCTCATTGATTACCTTGGACTAATGGGAAGTATCATCTTCCCCTTTTTTTTTTTCCAAGTTGAAAAATGAGAAAAGGTCTAACTGGAATTTGAAATCTGTGTTTATAAATATTATTTCACAGGTACACATCATTATGCTGTAGAGAAAATAACAAATGAAAACTTTTTAGGGGAAGAAGTAAAATGCATGTTGATGAAGCTACTTTCATGGAGTTCTGTTGCTGTACAGTCTCATTTTCTGTGTATTGTTACTGACATTAGGATTCTCTCCTGAGGTGGCATTTTTTCTTGTTGATTTTGGATTTCTAGCATGTTGCTGAGACACTAGATGGGAAAATGAGTAACAGGATGTTGCTGGAGGTGTCCGAGCAGTGCAAACATCCGGAGGGGGCTGGGGGAATGCCCCTGGGAGATAACTGGACTGTGTCCCTGAAGCCAGGTTCTGCCCCCACCTGCTGGTGCTGTCATGGGCTTAACTTGGATGTTATTGACTCTTCAGTCAACCAAGGCTGCTCAAGGACTCTCTGTCGTAAAGAATCTTCTTGTTCCCTCTTCCACTCTAAGGTTTGGCTATTTCAACTAGACAATTCATATTGACTGTAAATTCTTACTACCACAAAACCGTTTCTGGAGGGTCTGATTGTGCACAGCTTAAAGATGGCCACTTAGCAAATGCCTTCCCAAGAGCTAGCAAGAGAAGAAAAAGAAAAGATAGAAGAAATATAAACCTGACTAAAAATAAAGAATGTGAGGGACACTAGTTACATTTGGGTGAGCATGGAGTTGCCAACTCTTATTGTAGGATGGAAGCATCGCTAGGAAACACCTAACAAGTACACACTACCTCTTGAAGGAAGGCATTGTAAATTGTGAATATAGAGCCCTTTAATAAATAAGCATGGCATTATTCAGTGAAACTGAAGGAAAGCACCCCACAAGGGTAGATGAACTATGGACATGATTTAGGGGGAAAATGTAAGTTAAATTCTAAGATTATTTGGTTCTAAATCTGTTTGGGGTGTGTATGTGTGTGCCTCACATTTTTTATTCACTTTCCTAAGTAATGAACATCTAAATATTCTGCAATGATATTAACTGACAGAGACTTTAAGGATAAATGTTGAGACTGTCCATTATAATCTACTCTTACAAAGATGTGGATTGAGTTTGCAAATGTGTTGCTTTGATTAGTGAATGATACTCACTGAATAATTCATTCAACTAATTCTGTTTTCTTGGGGGAACAGTGGGGATGGTTTCAAATCAAGCAGCATGTTTTAGATCTTTTCCTGGCAGAACAGGTATAAATGAATGGTTATACTTTTCTGAGCCCAAATCTGTACTGTCAAGGGAGTCCTCAGAGGCACAGCATTTGAATCATCTCTGCTGGAATAAACCACCATGGAGTTCACATGCTTAGATCCCATGTTCTCTGTGGCATTGCTGGTCTTTTCTCTCTTCTGTAGTTACCCATTGGTAGACGTGCCGTAATTTTTAGAATTGAAATCAGGACCAGTTGGAACATCATCTGGTGGGGCAGTTGGGGGCGGTATTCAGGTGTGGGGGTGGGGTAGGTCTGTAATACCCTCACTGGGAAAACCTGTACCCCTATCCAGCAATTTGAAACTAGTTTTTTGGGTATGTGTTTGCCCAAATTAACTTTTAGCAAACTGTGATTCACACTGGGACAGAATTTCAAACCAGCCAGGACAACATTGCTAAACAGGGACAATCCCCGTCAAATCTGGACACATGGTAACCATATGCATTGAGAAGGTTCTGCAAAGAGGGGAGCATCTGCTAAAGCAATCACCCTACGGAGGCTGTGCCCATTGATGGTCTGCATTGTGTTCCCGTTCAACCCCAAGAAGTTCTGCTTCTCTGGGTATGTCAAGAAGGAACCTTAGGCTACAGGTTTCCCAGGTAAACTGGCCTGGCTTCCAGGAATCATTGCTGGTGATATTCTTTTAATCTCTTGTCCCTTCATTTACCTAAAATCCATCGATGTTTAAGGACCTTCTGTATTCTAATTTGTAGATACTTAGATATGCTAATGAAATTTAAGAATCTTGGCCTAAAATAAGTTTCCTGAAAAAAAATCTTGATATGCAAGAAAACAATTTCTTTTAACATTTCCAAACTAAATGTTGTTATGGTAAGTAGTATTTGTTTATGGCAGAAAATATTAAGATAGAACCTCCCACAGTAAACAAAAATCACCCATAATTTCCAAAATCCCATTGCCCAGAAATAAATAGCATTTGGTATTAAATACCCAGGTTCTCCCTCACACCCAAGATTTGTATTTCTAAAATCATTTTACATATTATTTTTTTTTTAATGGGCACATGCTACTGGTTAAACTTCTCCCTTTCCTATTACTTCTCCCTTTCCTAATCCTTGCCCCAACCTGAGAAAGTATTCGAACCACTTTTCCATATTGGTGACTGTATATTTATAACATCATTTAGAAGGACTACAGAGCTGTGCTGATTACATAATTAGGGTCCTTATACTTTGCTATCCCAAGCGATATTGTGATGAAATTCTTGGTATATATGATTGAACACTTGATTATATACTTAGGGTAAATTTTTTTTTTTTTTTTTAGAGAAAGACACAGGCAGGAATGAAGGTGAGTTACAGGCAGGCAGGAAGATAGGGGAGGAAGAAGCACTTCATTTTATTTTCACGTAGTTATTCACATTGGTTCTCCCTCTCTACCACCCCCCACACCACTCAGGATGAGAACTTGTGTCCTTGGGAATGTACATGGACTGCACTCTTCAGAGGCAGCTGACCTAACTGCTGCTCCACCAGGATGTGCCAGTAAACTCATAAATGTAGACTTTATTAGGTCAAAACAATATATGTTGAAGACATCAGGCTTGTTGCTAGTTTATTCTGATTTGTTTTTATCAATCCGTTATTTGTAGCATTTCAAATTATATCTTTGTTTCTGTATTGTGTTGACCATTTGAATTTTGCTGTAAATTGACTAGTTCATGCTCCTTTTCTATTTTTCTATAGGAGTATTTCTGTTTTGGCTTATTGTTTGGGAGAGTACTTAATATCATAGGAATGTGGATTTCTTCCCTGCATTGTGGGTATTTTCTCTACTAGATTGGAATTTTTATTCAGATTTAGTTAAATGTAGCATTCATTTAGTGATATGGGCTTACTTTTCAATGTGGGGTCTTGGTATTTGAAAAAAAAATGTTTTTGACATTTTTGATCTCAGGAAATTATAAAAAGTAAGAGTAACGAGTGACTTTTTCTAAGCCCTTCAGTTTATTGCCTTGCCTTGGGGTAGAATTGTTCCTAAATCATTTGAAAAAAACCAGGTTTCTAAAATGTTTTCACCAGCTAAGTGACTGGATTCCATCTGGTTGGTTTTTAAAGTATTCTTTTTAATTATTTTAACATACTCACCTGTTGTTGCTTTCCAAAGCTACTGTCTTTGGATCTGAAATTGTCTGTTCATGTGAATCCCTCTGGCTTAGGGACTTTGACAATTTTATGATTATGCAAATGTTATTGAGCTCCTCTTGATGGATGTTCCTGAGCCCTTGGCTGACTGCACAGAGATGGCGCCTTTAACTGTCACAGAGCTGGCTAGTGTGACCTTCACATCAGGCTTCGTAAAACACTCTTGCCAAGCATCATAGGACAGTTTGGAGTGGTTGCTGGGCAACCTCACTTGCTTCTAATCAAATGCCCAAATGGATAACCCGAGTCCCAGTGGGAACTCTCTAGTGGAGCAGCGGAAGTACATTTGTCGATTTAGAGCACTATGCTAATGTTGGGGGAAGGTGACGTTATGCCTTGATCAGAACATGAACTCAGGGAATGCAGACAATGAAGAAAAGGGGAATCAAAAGAACAGAAATAGAGCAACAAGGGAGGGGAAGATTGCATTGGAAATGATGGTAGAAATCAAAATAATAGATAGGAGCAAATAGTTCATGCATAAGAAAACAGTGTAGCACAGAGTGAGCAGAAAAGTACCAAGAATGAAGACTGAACATTGTTTAGAAAAGCCCCTGGTCAATTCAGTGAGTATCTGGGGAGGCACACAGGATAGTGGGAACTTCTGAGAAGTAGACAAAGTATTTTTTTCAATGAAATAGACTTGTTTATATAAGGTTTGATCCACTCTGCTTTAGGGAAACTAACATTGTTTTCTTCCTGTTCTTTCCATTGTAGCCAGAATGAATAAGTTTTCTGGAATCAGAATGACTCCTCCCAGAATCATAGGACATACTTTTACTTATTATTTCTATGAGTAACAACTATTACGGCCAGTCTAGTTAAACTCATTTTTTTTTTTAAACAGAAGCAGTCTACAGGATAGCAGGATAATTATTATGCCAGGTGGCTGTGTTTTAGCTGCTCGAATAAGCAGAATGAAAAATCAGCCATCAAGGCATTATGCAGCGCTAGGATGAAAGCGTCGCTGGTGTATCAGTGAGCTGACCATTCCTACCTTCAGAACTGCTCAATGAGGTACTTGGTTTATCTCATTATTTTTAAAGAGGAGGGGGAAATGCTCTGTGACTCACTCCTGAAATAGCCAGAATTGCTCTTAAGGATGCCATTTTTGCAGACCTTAAATCAGGTACACGAGAAATGGAAATTTTACTATAATCAAAACTACACTTCTAACACTTGATGAAATTGCTTTCTGTGTAGTTGTCAATAAATATTGGACAATGATAATATTTCCAGATTTTAGCTCCTTTGAAAACTTAAGCTTTGCTTAGCTCTTTTTCTAGAGATTGGATTTTTAGTTCCAGATAACCATGGTTTCAGTTACAGTCCTAGCAGGTGTGGGATGGAAAGATTTACCTGAGGAGTATTTAAAGGAAGAATTCTGTAAAGAGATGAGGACAGGATTCAGGGAACCTCTATGTGATGGCAAAGCTCCCTGGAGCGGGCGTTGCTGGGAACGCTGACCATCTCTTGGCCAGGAGAACAGGGAGGAAGCAGTGTTCTTGAAACCAGTGAGCTCTGCGTGGAGCTGTAAGGTAGCTGTACAACTACAGCGCAACAGGGGCAGGCAGGGAAATGGGATAATACAAATACCTCTAATCCCCTCCCCTCCCTTCCCCTCGCCTCCTCCCTTCCCCTTTCCTATCTCCTGCGATGTGTTCCCTTAGCCAGAAAAGGGCAGAGCAGTTGGATTATGGATGTGGGGGTGGGTGTGGGCAAATGTGGGATGACCTTCACAGAGGGCCATTTGGGAGAGAAGTTATTTATGAAAGAATGTCTCTCATAGGAGCTGGACAGCAGAACAGGGACACCACACAGTCTTAGAAGTGTCCCCTTAGATTACTCCCTTGTTTGTACTCCTCCAAATCCAGTGCATATTACACAATTGATGGATTTGGGGGGCGGACTTGTGTTGTATTTTTTACATGTGTATCTTCCTCTCTAGATTCGTGGTCCTTTCATTTGTCTAGTTCTCTCCAGATGTCTGGTGCCTGGTAGGTAGTAGAAATTATATCTTGAGTAGGTGATAGAATGACTTTTTGCTAGCCTCTTTAAGGATTTGTCAATTTATTCTTTCTCCAGTGCTAGGTCCCAAATAATTGTTTTCAGTGAAAAGTAATGAGGTCAGGAATCTCAGCTCCTTAAGCCAAAACCCTGGCACTGTTAATGACTGCAGTAGACATATCTGCTCTCATTTTAGCTATAACATAACATGTTCCACTAACCATATCCTCTTTGACCAGCTTCATTAATGGTTCTATACTAAATATGAGACTAATACCATGCATGGGGAGCCATCTAATACTGGGTGAAGATTGAGTACAGTGTTACCCATCAAATGAAACAGGTATAAACAGAAGAGGGCTCAGAGGTGCTTTGTTGTAGAGTAATTAATTTGAATTTCTCCTTAAAATATTTGTAAACTTAGAGTAAGGTGGAGGAGGGACTCGTTCTGTCATGTATCAGGATCTGTTATGATGTTCAGATGAACTGACCAGTGGGATAAAATAAAAAGACCAGATATATTTTGTAATAGTCTTTTAAGGTTGTGTAACAGAATACTACAGACTGAATGGCATGAATAACAGAAATTAATATTCTTATAGTTCTGAAGGCAGGAAGTCCAGGATCAAGGTGCTGGAAGGGTTGGTTTCTCCTTGACTTTAGATGACTGTCTTCTCACTGTGTCCTCAGCCTTTTCTCTGTGCATGCCTCCCCTGGTGTCCCTTACTCTTCTAAGACCACTTATCCTGTGGGATTTCAGCCCACTGACATGACCTCATGAAACCTTACTACCTCCTTAAAGGCCTTATATTTAATCTAAGTCACATTGGGGTTAAGGCTTTAGTACATGAGTTTTGGAGGGCACAACTCAGTATATAACTCTTGACTACATACCTGTTTAGAACTTTGGTATATGTGTGATCAGTAGGAAAAGGAAGAACCATTCATACATGCAGTCGAGAACAAATGGTTATCCTTAGGATAAAAGAGATAAACAGATAAAAAGAGAAAGCAGACCCCTACTTAATAGAGTATACTAAAAAATCAACTCCTAATGGAGCCAAGTCTTAAATGTTAGGAAGAAAAGTTTAAGACTTTTAGACTTGGGGATAGGATAGTAAGTCCTAGGTTTATAAAGATGACTTCATTTTCAGAGAAGAATTTATCTTTTCCCCCCTTTTATTGATTGAGGCAACATTGATTTACAACAGAATATAAATATTAGACATGCTGGTTCATTGTTCATCAAATATATAACATACCATACCCACTACCAAATGAGAATATCCCTTCCTTCCTTCTTTCATAACTTCCTACCTTCCCTCCCTCCATTCCTCCATCCCTCCCTTCCAGACAAGAACGCAGTTTATTTTATTTTTATTTAGTTGTTCACAATGATGGTTTTCCCCTCCCCCAATCCTCCTGAGACTCAAGCCAAAGGGTGTGTGACCTATGTTTGTTCAGAGGTGATTGACCTAACCACCACTCCACCAGGGTGCACTGATGAGATTTTTTTTAAAAACATAAAAATATTTAATATAGAAGAAAGATTGGCATGCTCTAGTGACTCAGGCTTTTAGTCTATGGCTCCAATGTAGTACACATAAAATCCAAGGACCCGAGTGTGCATCCTGGGATGGGTGAGGCAGGGCGGGGAGATGACTAAAATGAAAATGAACAACTAAATAAATAAATAAATGCTTCTTCCTCCTCTCTCTTACTTCTTGCCTGTCTGCCTACTTGCCTTCATTTCTGCCTACTTCTTTCCTCTTTAAAAAAAAAAAATAAATAAGATTGACAAATTGGATTTTGTTAAAATGAGCAACTTTGTTCATCTAGAGAAGTCTTATTGAAAGTTATGATACCTGATATTTGCTTCAATATTTGTGGGATCAGAGGAGAAATACATGGAGGTAGATATATAATAAGATTGGCCATAAATTGCTTATTTTTTGAAAGTGGGTGATGGGTACATGGTGCACAAAAGATGAAAGAATTAGTAGAACTTACAAAGAAATCCTACCAATTTAGAAGACAAACATGATAACCACCTAGAAAAATGGATAAAGAATATGAGTAGGTGTTTTATAGATAGGGACAAGGAAGAACATGAGACAAAGAAATATATAAAAAATGTTCAAAATTATTAGTGATTTGGAGGGAAATATAACTCAGGGGTAAATACCATTTGATAGTCATTCCATGGAAAGTTTGAAAGGTCTGTTACTATCAAGTGCTAGTACAGAGGGAAATCAAATGATCTTATACCCCACTAATAAATAGGTACACCCACCTTAGAAAATGGTTTTGATATTATCTCATAGCATTGACCATTCGCATTTACAACATTATACTCTCAAGTGTGTATGTAAAAAAAAATTCTTGCACATATGCACAGGAAATATGTATAGACATATTTTGGGAAGATTCCCAATGTTGGTGGGCAAGAGAGTAGATGAATAAACTGTAGTACATTCACCCAGTGAGACATATGCCACAGTTCAAAATAAAGTATAATGACAGAATTATAATGTAGATGAGTTTTAGCAATATAAAATGCAAAAGTTCAAAAAATATTAATATGTAATATCATTTTCTGTACATTTAAAAGCATAGCTATAGTTCTTAAAGAATCTATGCAGATGGGAATGATATAAAAGAATATGGAGGATGAGATGCAGGATGGTTGTTAACTCAGGTAGTGGGAACCAGGAGGTTGAGACTGGGTAGGCCATTTGAGTGTGTAAGTTATTGTCAAAAACTAATTTTTGTGTTGGGTGATGGATTCATGGTTGCATGTTATATCATCAAAAGGAAGAATGAGTGAATGAGCGAGGGCAGCATGCACAGCCCAGAGATAAGATATGTCTCATATCCAAGATTGTCATTAATCCACTTCTGTGTAATTGAAGTTGAATACAAGAAAGAAGGATTGGGATGGGATGAGTGATAACAGAACAGTCACATCGAACATTTGTCACCAAAAATTTGGATATTATACATTTTACATAGGAGGATAATCAGGGTGCAGTCTCAGCAGCTATTACAAAGAGATTCCAAACAATGCAAATCGCCCTAACATGAGAAAATGGATGCCTCCCACTTTCTCTCTTATTTACATAGTAGTGTAGATAATTATCATTCAGTAACAACATATTAGGAGCCACTTAATGTCACTATATTAAATTTCCTAGTAGCCATGTTAAAAAGGAAACAAACAAGAGAAATTAGTTTTAATAATATATTTTATTTAACTCAGTGTAGTGTTACTTTAACATATAATATACAAATCATGAATGAAATATTTTATACTTATCTTACTCTATTTTATACTCATAGCATGCTAAATTCACACTCAGACACTATATTTTCATCAGAAATGTTTGACCTATATTTAGATTTCATACATTTACAGTTGAAAAAAAATACCCCAAATGTTCTAAATATGCTTATTTTTTCCATTTATTGAATCCAGTATTTATTTGAAGCTAATGACAATAGCCCACTAGTCACATGGGCTAGTGGCCATCTTCATGAAAAAGCAAGTCTAGTTCATTAGTTATCAGGATGCTTTTTCTGCCTCCCCCACTGGATCAGCAGCATTAACATCTCATGACAACTTGTTAGAAATGCAAATTGTACATTAGAAACTCTGGAGGTGGGCCCAACAGTCTGGGCTTAATAAGCTATCTAGGTGCTTCTGGGGCACTTTAAAGCTTGAAAACCACTGTTTGTGTGGTCATTCAGAGATCAAGCTCTATGTACCTTATTACTGTACTATCTCTTATGGTATTGGCCTTCTCTACAGAATAGGAGCTTGCTGGCTTCTGCTAGGACCTCTTCTGCATCTTGCCTTTGTATGAAGCTTTGGGGACTGGCAAGTGCCTGGGATGGGGGAGCAGGGAGGGATAGAACTGGCAAACAATTTCCTTTTTTAAAGATTGTGATCTGAAATTACACATCTCTTTTTCCTTCTCTACAGATTCCACTGAATAGAGCTGAGCGGCCACACCTCGCTTCAAGAGAGGCTGAGAATTGTAGACTCAGTGATCACTTGCCAAGCTAAAACTTTTGGAGGTAGGTGGTGCCACGGAGGGAAAAAATGGGAAAAGTTCCTAAAAGGAAAAAAAAGTTGAGAATGAATAGTAATCTCACCAGAATAGGTGGGCACAGTTTGATTTATTTTACAACATGGAGGTTAGCCTTGGGTTTATTATTTCATGCTATCTGATCTTCATTGAATGTTGCATTCATTGAAGAAGTTAAATAGATAATTAAAGATGCATATGATGCCAGAGGTTTTGAAGATGCTACAAAATATGTCTAACCTTGAAAAGTGCCAGAGATCAATTGCTCACCATCCTCCTTTGAGGTGGAGAAAGGTATGTAGTGCATTGTATGGAAGGCAGAATCTCCCCCTGGGGTTGGGATTGTTTAATAAACACGATTCGATTGTCACAACTCCACTCTGCAGAAATAACCATTAACACTTAGGTGTATCTACTGCTTAGACTATATAAAATTTTTAAATAGGATTATGTTTTTTAGCTGTTTTGTAGTCTACATTTCCCCTCTAGCTTAAATCACAAATACTTCCATATAGGTAAATATAGATCTGCATTGTTAAAAGACTATGTAGCATTCTGTAATTGAACCAATTCGTGTTGTGAGGTGTTATCAGTTATTTCCACTTTGTTTTACAGTGAGCAACATAATGAATATCTCTGTTCCACCCAAAATATTTTCTACATTTCCACCCCAAATAGCTCATAGTGGCTCTTTTTCCACATCCTCACCACCATACTTTTTAATCTCTGCAAGTCTAGTAAGAAAATGATAAACAAATAAAAATGGTTAATCTTTATTCAAATTCACATGTCTTTGACATTCATTTTTAAGGGTTTTCAAACTGTGCTCCTATAGTCTAAGATGTGGACATAGGTGGCTTTGCTATTTTGCTGTTCTGGTCCAAAACTTGTCTTAACTTCATTATGGTTTTATATTTATCCTCCAAATTGGAGACTCGAGAGTTGACCATCTTTGAACTTGGTTTCCTATCATTTTTTCCCCCTTCATGCTTCCTCCTACCCAACCTGGTATTTGCCCCTTCTTTGCTGCCCAGCCTTCTTTCTCTCTTCTCAGTTCATCTGGGTTTGACTACGTTGTTTGAACTTTAAGTAAGCTGATTCAGCAGAGCTTTCTAGTATTTATTACCTTTGGTCCCCAAATCCATCTAGCCATTCCTGACCTTGAGAAAACCTTTATGTAATTCTCTTAACTTTTGCTCTGAGGATATGCAACTTTTATTACTGGAGACATTCAGGAAACTGAGTTGATTTTTTTTCTCTCCTGGTAGGCCCTCATGGGTACTTGGTAAACTTTTCCTGTTCCTTTAATTCATGTCCACCTCCACAGGAACTGTTCTAAATGTTTTTCTCTCTCAACACTCTACTTCCACCCCCGTATCTCTGTAGAATTTTTTTGTTTTCTAAGATGATTAAGGCAACCATATATCAGTTTCCTTAACTTTCTTCTTTTTTGATCTCCAGCTCTCTACATTTTGCATCACCTCCACTTCCATTCCTCCTGTTTCAAACAATTGAAAAAGCCTCCAAGTCTCTTTCACCCACCCGATTCTGTCCTAACTCATATACTTTCCCAATCTTGAGAGACCCTGATTTGTTTTTCATTTTGTAACTTAATTTTGGTATCTTCTCACCACATGAAAATGCTTGAATCTTTCTGATTCACTCTTGACATTCTGGAAATGATGCCATTTTGTGCTGGATAATTCTTTGTCATAGGGGCTGTCTATCCTCCTTTGTATTGTGATATTTAAAGCGACCAGTAGCTGCCTCAGAGTTGTGATAGCTGGAATTGTTTCCGGTGCAAAATTGACCACAGTTGAGAGCTACTACCTTGTTGCAAGAAATTCCTCTTGTTAGCCAGCCATCCCATCCACCTTTGCCTTTAGTTCTCATGATCACCAATTTTCTCCACGAACCCCTCATATCCCTTATCTCCACATCCTCTCCCTTCAGTCAGTCCCCAGTTAGGCCTCTGCCACTGCCAATTACCAAAAATGCTCTCGGGACCAGAGTGACTTCTAGCAGCCAAAGCCAAAGAGTAGTATTTTCTTAGTTTCTTAATTTTCTGTAACTTTTGACACTGTGGATTTATTTTATGGTATCCACCTTAGATATTCTCCTTCTCATCCTCCTGTCTCCTTTAGATCTCCTTGCTCCTATACTTTGTAAATCTAGTAACTCCCCTGTCTATAGGCTTCTGCTATCTGCTTTTTCACGGTTCTCATCCCTTCTCATGTCTCTTCCGGCCACTGCTATACAGATGACTTCTAAATATAGATTCTGTCTCAGCTGAACTCTAGGCTTACATGTCCTTTTGCCTTTTGGAACTCTCCTTTGATCTTCTACATGACACATTAAATTAAAAATATTTTAGCAAAAACTAACTCCTCACCTTCACTTCTGTCATTGATTCCCATTCAGAGGCCCACAGTTCTTTGTATTGGTGGTTCCTCAACCATTTTTGGTATGTATCACACCAGTCATAAGTTTTTAAACTTGTTTTATTCAAAATATGGTATTTGCTAATAAATTCTATATGGGTACTATAGTATGTTATAAAACATATGAAAGAAATTTTGCAAAGATTAAATTAATATTTAAGGTTTTAACAGTAAAAGCTTTTTATTCCCAAAAATATTATCAACAACTTATTATGCTTCATTTTAAAAAATCCAAAGTGAATACTTTGTTGTATAGCAATCTAAATATAGTTTATTTTGATTTTAATGTTGTCTTAGTTGAAAAAGACGCCCTATAAATGTGGATTCAAATAGGATAAATATATTATTGGCTCTCCCTATGAAATTATAATTCTTAAGAATAATGATTGGCAGGTGCCAGGGTGATGAGGAGACGGGAGTTAGGGTTTAATGGGTACGTGATTTTAGTGCTGGAGCATGAAAAGCGTTCTAGAGGTACACGGTTGTTATACAGTGTGAATATACTTAATGCTACTAAACTGTATATTTTAAAAATGCTATAGATAGTATCTTTTATATATTTGTCACAATTAAAAACAATCATTTTAAAAGTAGATGAGAGGCAGTCATATATAAGTAAAAATTAATGTTAATGGTGCATCCTGGTGGAGTAGCAGTTAGGTCAGTCACCTCCAAAGGAGCAAGCTACATACCCCTGGGTTCTAGTCCCAGACCTGAGGGGAAAACAAGCAACACCCAAATTAAAAAAAAAGTTCACGTTAATAGTTACTGTTATTATTTCTGTGTTACTGTTGTCACAGTGTTCATAGACCCACTCAGATGTCTCAGAATCCTCATTCGATTCACGTATCACTCACCTTGACCGTCGTATCTCACACGGGTGGGTTTTTTTTTCCTTTTTTTAAAAGATTCTTTCACATTGCTTTATGCTTTTTAGGATCTTGAATTTGCACCTCCGCCTGTGCATTTCACACCATACTCACTGTCAAAGTCCCAGCACACTCACCCAGCACCCTCACTGTCAAAGTCCCAACACCTTTTGACTTCTTGCTTCCCTTGTCTTCCCCACACCCCCACTCCCACCCCGACCCCACAGCCACAGTGTTGCATCCTGGGAATTTGGTAGAGGTTTGTCTTTTCATTTCTTTATATTCCACATAGAGTGAAACCACCCTGTACTTTTCTTTTTCTTTCTGACTTATTTTGATTCGCATAATCACCTCCAGTTCTAACCACGTTGCTGCAAAAGGCATGGTTTTTTTTTTTTTTTGTTTAACAAATGCATAGAATTCTATTGAGTATATATACTAGATTGTCTTTATGCAGTCACTTGTTGACAGGCATTTAGGTTGTTTCTATGTTTTGGCTATTCTGAATTGTGCTGCTATGAATATAAGTGCAGATATTTTTCCGGATTAGTGCTTTTCTGTTCTCTGGGTATAGGCCTAAAAGTGGGATTGTTCTATCGAATGATAGATCCACCTTTACTTCTTTCAGAACTCTCCATGCTCTTTTCCTGAGAGGTTGCACTAATTCACATTCCTAACAGTGTAGAAGGGTTCCTTTTTCTCCGTGCCCTCTCAACATTTGTTGTTTCTAGTCTTCTTGATATAGGCCATTCTCATTGGTAACATACTTTCTTATATATAGTAAATACTCAAGAAATAATTATAGAATTAAACAATGACAACAATGAACTTAATAACTGATCATTTATTTAATTCATTTTTACTCGATATCCTAATTGTACTAATGACATCCTACACAAAACATTAATGGTAGAAATTTGGTACTTTAGTGTGTATATATGTATGTGTATATATTTATATATGTATGTATATACATATAAGCACACAACCATGTATATATGTGTGTATTTATGTAGCTGTACATTTTACCCTAGAAATTGTTGCCACATAGTGTGTATTAGCTACTTTAATGGTTTTATTTAGTAACTTTAAGTAAGATGTCTTATAAAGTTGTGCCTAGTTGACATGAATATCTTGGATAAAGGTGACTTTAAGATGATTTTAAAATTTGGGTCTTGTGAAAGCGTGCTTGAGAAACTTAAATATTATTGTGGAAAGTGTGCACACAGAAAAAGAAAAGAGAACACTTGGCTTCAGTCTTTCATAGCTAAATCTACCTTTTACTTGCCCGCTTAACCAGTGTTACTTGACTCTTCTGATCTTATTTCACTAAGTACTTGGCATTTCTTTCCTTCTTCACTATCAGTAACCGTTTTGAGTAGTTGTCTAGCTGGCACTTTCCAATAAAATATAGTCACAGTTTCTGCCTCTCTCTTGACCTCTCTGCCTCTTGCTGTTTCTCCCTTTCCTCATGAATCAGCAGATGTGCATGACGTCATCTTTTTAATTTGGCAGCCTTGCTGGTGTTAAATGTCACCAGCCAGAAGTCAAGTGCGATAAACCTGCTTCTGCAGTTTCACTTTTACTTGAATCAGTGGAAGTTTTGAATGAATAAAGATTTTTCAATCATGACAATTAGGTTAAAAAATTAACCCAAGCATCACATATAGGTCATCAGGAGTTCCTTAAAACCTGAAACCATGAATCTGAATTGATATTGGAGGCAAAAAATGATTTTATACCATCCTGTGCTTTCAGAATGCAACCAGCTAGTCAAAATGTGAGTAAGTTTGCTGTTTTTAATTATAATTTTTTAAATGGAAGTAACCTTGCATTATAACATATATAAGATGCAAGCATGTATGCATCATTATAAAGCAAATTCAGTATATATTTCATTAAGTTCACCACTAAAAGTTATATTCTGTCATTCACTATATAATTGACTGCTTTTACCCAGTTTACCACCCTGTTTCCTCCTGGTAGCCACTACTTTGAATTTATATTCTAGAAAGTTTCTTTTTTTATTTAATATATTATTTTGTGTGTGCGTTTCTAGATCACATGAGTGAAATCATACAGTGTTTGTCTTTCTCCATCTGACTTATTTCGCTAAACATAGAACTCTCTATGTCCATCCATGTTATTGTGAATGGCAGGATTTTATCTATTTTTAATGACTGAGTAGTGTTCCATTATTTACATACATATACCACTTCTTTAACCACTCACTGCCGTTGAGCACTTAGGTTTTTTCCAACTCTTGGCTATTGTAAATGATGCAGCAATAAATGTGGTGGGTGTGTGCATGTGTGTGTGTGTGTGCATTTTGGGGTAAATATCCAGAAGTGGCACAACTGAATGAAATTTCTATTTTTAATTTTTTGAGGAATTGCCTATACTCCTTTCTGTAGTGTTTATACCAATTTACATTCTTATCAACTCTATACAATGGCTCCCTTCTCTTCAACATTTGTCTTTTGGACAATAGCCATTCAAAATGTCAGTAGGATATTGATGTCTTAAGTTTTTATCAAACATGATAGATGAGCTCACTTAATCATCTAAACCCTATCTTAAATACTAAAATCATCTATGCAGCTCTGTCTTAAACATTTAATAAGTATAATTTTAAGATTTTTAAAATACAGGTAGAAAGCAACATATACATGTATGCACACATAAAATCCTAATATGTATTATTTTGTTATACAAAATTTATAAAATATAATTAAAATGGTATTCATATATGTATTAATCTTTTTATAAATGTATAAACTTTGTAACTGTGTAGTTGGTTTATTACAAAGACTTCTCTGCTTTCTCAGAGAGTAAATTAGTTGAAAATGAACACTGTTCATAGTTCTTAGGACCTATATTCCTATCTCCTTGACCTGCTTCTTGGCAGGGGAATTGACTGTATTGAGGGGTGAGTGAGAGGATGGTAATAATTTAAAGAAAGCTGGACAACCTTTACCTGGTTGAATTAAAAATCTGGATCCTAAATGAAATGGCATGAATTACATTCTAATTTCATTTACTCCTATCACTTACTTGACATTTCCAACATTTAGTCTCAATAGCATCTTTAACTTTTTGACATTTTGGTCAAAACCAGTCTTTTGGTCCCCTTACCAGCTCAGCCTGTGTCTCCTGCTCTGTTCTTTCTTGGTAGAAGGTGCTTTCATTCAATCCAACCCAGGATCGCCTTTGATACTTCATTCCCTCATTGCACTCCCTCACTTATACTGAGCAGTCCTAGTCATTCGTCTTCAAAATATCTCCCAAACTCATCCTCTTCTGTCTCCATTGCCATAGCTGTGTCATTTCTTGTCCTCTTCTGTTTAATCTCTGCTCTGTTTAAAGTTGTTTGCTAGCTCCCATTGCATTTAGAAAGCAAAACAAGTCTTTTATTTTGTTCCAAATGATTTGGCCTGTGCTCACAATTATCACTTCATTTCATGCCTTTCTTTCTCTGCACATTCCACTCAAACTCCACGAATCTTTTTAATTGTCTCCACACGCCCAGCTCTTTCTATCCTCTGAGACTTTGCACATGCTGTTCTCTGTCTGCGATGTCTCCTCCTCCTTTGACTTTTAGTTTAATTTCAACCAAGATGAGTTAGGTCTCTGTCTCTTTCTGTCTCTGTCTCTGTCTCTGTCTCTCTCTCTCTCTCTCTCTCTCTCTCTCTCTCTCTCTCTCATTGTACCATGCTCTTTCCTTCTATTGTTTAATATTTGTAGCCCTATTCTAAGCTGTTTAATTTTTTGTCCCTTATTAAACCCTTAGTCCATGAGTACAAGGACAAGTCTGTTTGATTCAACACCATATCCTCAGTTCTTAACACTGTTTCTAACACATCCTGGGGGCTCAATATATTGTATGAATTAATAAACAAATGTCATTTTATAGAAAGATAATAATATCACACTCAACATTTTCCCCCAGGGTTATTAAAGGTAATAGATAGCTTTCTTGAATTCAAGGCATTCACTAGACAGTTCTACTGCTCTAAGTTTCTATAGCTTCATGTGATTCTGAATACCTCAGTGTTGTTATTTGAAGGGAGACTACCATGCTTATTTCATGGTTCCTGAAAGTTAATAATTTAATTTAAAATCACGACTTAGATTTGTTTAAAATGGAAAAAAAGAATTTATCCTGCTTTGTTTAATGTGTATGAACCATATTGCATAGAATGGTAAAAATAATTTGCTGCTTTGGTAGTGAAAAATTATTTTCTCTACAAGTGTTATTTTTTCCCCCTCACAAAGTAGTAAATTGCAGGTACAATATTGTTTCTGTAATTAAAAGATTTTGATTGAATAAGGCTGTAGCAGCCATATCAAAATGTCCTTTTCCAGTGCATGCCCTCTGTCAGGGATAACGAGGACATAGATGTGAAAAGACATGATGGATTCGACTGTAGCAACTTCTCCTGATGATCCGACAGAACTCAGTGTGTCTTCCACTGCTCGTGGACTTCAGCTACAGGAGAGCAGTGTGTGTGGAGTGCTGGCCTGCCTCTTTGCTCGTTTGCAATGTGGTAGTTGACTTTTTTTTTATGCCCCTTCTAGATTCAGTGGGTGAATGCACTTGGAACATGATTTCTTATTGTTTTCTTCTTAATTAAATAAATCATTGACCAACTTAGAGCAACCTTTTCATAATTACGTTTCTGCTATTACAAAAATATGTATGTAGTTGAACTCCATTGTTTGGTTGGAGTCTTTTTAACAACTTTGGCAGGCAACCCAGCCCAGGTTTAAGTATGCGGATTTCACTGTAGTGGGGCCAGACATAGACCTCACTTTAGCCACATACCCTTCATGGAAAGGAGGCTGGGACTTAACCAAGTCAGTGTGTGGTAAATGTCTGTGTTTAATACTCCGCTAGAGCCAGTATGATTGATCAAATGCTATAGTGAGAGCACAAATGTATGTGGAATAATTCGATGTAATAGTTTATGCACAGGGCTGTTTTGTCTTCAAGGTACATCCACATCTGCCCTACATCTTTGAGTCCTATAACGCTGGGAAGTAGATGGAAGTGTGTATGACGATACTATATGGAATACTTAATTTACTGACAGCAAAACTGACCTTCAGATGAGTTAAAGGGTGTTCTAAGGTGCATGGGTGGGAAGTAGCAGAACTGGCGCACAAAGCCATCTCTTTGACTCTCAGCCCTCAGCCCTGAATTCCATGATACACTCATAGGAATTCAAGAAGGGAAAAATGCTCATGTGCCTCTGGGATGCTGGCCTGAGTGTCCCCAACGGCCTCTCCTCTCTGCACTCTCACAGCTTTGGAGGAGACCCTGAAAAAGCTGACCTTGTAGCTCTATCCAGGCCTTGACTCCTCCCTCTCTCGCTCCTGCTATGTCCTTTTTGGGGGGTTTCTGTCATTCTGACCTTGCCATGACTCACGTGTCTCTTTCCTCCCCATTTGCCCCTTGAACCAACTTCCTTTGGTGTCACCAGTATCTTACTTCCTTTCTTCCCTTCATTATAAGAGCATTTTTTAATCTCCTTAATGACTGTCATTCACTCCTTAACCTGAAACTACTTCTCAGTAAGATACGAGTGGTGCTTGAGTTGCCATTTTTTTTTCAGTCCTTACTCACCTTGGTGTCCACGAGTTTGTGTCTGTGAACCAACAACCATGATTTCCAAAATGTCTCCTCTTGTGATCTCTGGGCACCTTCTCTTTCGGCTGCATTCCTGCTCCTGCTCTTCCAGGGCTTCCCTCCATTTTCACCCTGGAGTGGTCCTGGGCCCTCTGAGGCATGAATTACCCATGGGACATGTCTTCATGTCAGGTAGCTGCCCCTACCGCCAAAAAGGTGCCCACCATTAAGAACTCCAGTTCCCATTCCAGTCTCTATATAGCATATCACATCATGCCCAAATGGAGCAGAACTTCATTCCATCTATTATGAAGTCACCCTCCAGTATCCTAAAATAGAAATCTTGGTGTCTTCTTATAGGTCAGGAAACCATGATGTTTTTATTGCAGAATTATTTATTATGGTCTCCTAATTAGTCTCCTTCTCTGTCTTGCCCCACTCCAGAAAGTCTTCCATTCCACTTCTCAAATTACCTTCCTCTCAATTTAATCTGATTATATTACTTCTGATTAAAGGTCCCAAACTCCCCGTGTGTCTGCCTGCAGAGTAAAGGCCGGCTCCGTTCACAATCACTGGCCGCTGCAAGCAGTAGACACTCAGAAATATTTGTTGGATGAATAAATCTAGTTTCAACCTTGCTTGTCAACTTTAATTCCCTGTTATCTGTCCCTTTCTTATTGTGTCCTCCTTTTACCATTTCCCAAACACCCCTCCTTACTGTTTCCTGCTTTGGTTGGTTTCATACGTTTCTTCTACACCTCATATTCAGTTTCAGCTCAGCTCAAATCTGTTTTCTTTCAGACACTTTATAACTTATTTTTCAGTTCAAAAGAAGTAGTTTTGACTTTTTCTTTATTGTCATTGTTGAATCAGTCAGTTCTTACCACATGTCTTCTTTTTATGTTCTTGTCCATTTTTGGTGTTAAGGTTTTGTTATTTCTACTTCTACGTTTTTTGTTTTTTAAATTCTCCAAATGTTGGGTGAGGATATTTAATTCATTGTGGAGTATTGTGTTGCAGTTTTCTTCCACTTCATGATATTTTGTTGTTGTTGTTTTTTTTGGTGGGGAGAATTTTCAGCAGCTGTTTGTTTTTGTTCTGATGTGTTTCTATTACTAGGCATTTCGTGGGTGCCTTTCCTGATTCAAGAGCTCTCATTTCTGTGAGATCAGTGAAGTGCAGCTTCTTTAATCGATGCTGGTGGAGGTGGTGGATGATGAGCTTCTGTTGTCTCTTGTTTCTGTTTCACTAGTGCAGTACTTTAATTTCTCCCTCTTCTTCACCCTTGTAGCACCACTTCTTCTATTTCCCTCTTTCTCAGAAGGAACACTTATCCGAGGGCTCAGGTCTTTCTCACCTTCTAACCTCTTCCCTGAAATGCAGCTGGTACTGAGAACTACCAGCTCCCAGGCCTGTGTGCGCGATGTAGACACAGTGTGCAGGACTTACCCTCTTTGGGGGTGATTTTGTCTGTGCTATATCAAAGTCCTCTCTGTACGCTTGGTCTTCCTTTCACAAAGTTTGCCCTTCTGACTCATTGGTTTGTAGCAGGAAGAGCTCTGTTAGCAATTGCTGTTTATTAATTGGAAGTTTTTGATGATCTCTGTTCCTACTAATACTGAATGACTTTGTCTTGTGACGATATTTGCCCTCATTGTTGAGTTTGTAGTCATTTGTAAAGGCTATAGAGAGATTTCATTTATTAGTGTTTCCTGTTGTTTCTACCCTCCAAATATATCTTGAATAATGCCGCTATTCTGCATACCCACTGCTACCGCCAAATCAGGCCACCATCATCTCCTCTTCAACAGCTCCTAACCCATATTTATGCTTCTGCTCCTGACCTGGAGACTAGTGAGTCCTTACACACAGAGTGGTCTTTTAAAAATGCACATGTAATCCTTCACTGCACTGTTCACAGCTGCGCAGCAGTAACTTCCCATTGAACTTAGAGTGAATAAAAATCACTATCCTGACTTAGAAGGCTGCTGTTTCTCTTCCCAGCCTCATTCTCACCTCCTTGACTAAGTCAGATTTCCTCTTCCTCAGGGTTCTGCGCCAGCTCTTCCTTCTGCCCGAGATACTCAGCTCTTTCCTTCACCTGTTCCCTCCTGCTCCTCATTTCAGTTTCATTTTAGATGTCATTTTCATACCCGTGATTAAAATTATGACTCTCCCATATATTTTGACCTACCCCTGCGCTTCATCTTCACAGCACTGAACACAGTTTACAGACTAATAATCTATACTCATCTATAATATAATTTTACACTCTGTGGGATTAGTTCTGTTTTCTGACTCCTTCCTGTCAGTGCCCTAAGAAGGCTGGGGTTCTATTTTGTTTACCCTCCAACTTCAACCCTAAGTCTAATCTCCGGCACATAGTAGACTTCATCAAATATTTGAATAAACAAGAACGCATAAATATATTACACAGGATGTGAGATGAACTGGGTTGTTGTTCTCTTCATTTGTTCCATGGGAGCTTACTGACGTCAGGCATGAGACCCACCTTTAGCCAACATGGGAATGGTGTGCTTGGGGAGTAGCAATGATCACAGAAGAGGAGTAAAAATCAGAGGAGGGTGGAAAAGACCACTTCTGTCCCAGTGGGAGAGCCCATTGTGTTAAGAGATTGAAATTAGACCCACTCCTTCATATTTTTATTTGGTAAGTCATCTACTCTGTCAATATTATAAAGTCAAACTTAGCAACAGTTGCTATGTTGGAGTGGTTTTTATTTTCTTCCTGTCCCTCTGGACTAGAGGAATATCTGTGTTTAATTTTCTGTGGCATAAAATTTCATTAACTATGAGTGTGCCATTTCTCCTTACAAGGACTTTCCATAGGAGCATAAAGATTACAAGGAGCCCTTCATGCTTGATTACTGCAAAGGAGGCTGTCTTCTGCAAGGGCCTCTTAGAACCATGATATGTCATTCTGGCAATCTAATCTGTCCTCCAAGGCACCTATGTTGGGATCTTTTAAGACTCACCGCACTTCCAATTTTGAAGACAGTTATTCTTTCTGATCACGTACTCTCCCTGCCTAAAGCAGTGAAATACAGAAGGACTACGTTGATTTAAATTCTAAATTCCTATAACAGTGACAGTTCCCTTATAGGCAGGGGTGCGAAGTAGAGACAATTTCTGTATTGCTGTCCTGCTGCATTTTCCTCATCAGACTGCAGATAATTGTGGCAGCAGCCATCCTGCGTATGAGCATTCATTTCACCTTTGAAATTTGGGACTCCAAGCAGAAAGAAATGTGCTTTCTCATATTCCATGCTAATGTGTTTTTCCTTTGGACTCTGAAGAATAGTGTTCTGTTGAAACTGCCCTTCGCCGTATGAGCTACCACACCACAAATGTTCCCTGGACATTTAGACATGACAAGGGGTGAGTTGGAAAGCCACCATCCATATTTTATAATCATTGTCATAAGGGTGGAGAACCCTGAATATTATCACTTCATTTATCCTTTTAAAAATAGAGTTAATGTTAATAATTTATAGCAGAGATCGGTAAACTTTTCTGTAAAGGGCCAGAGAGTAAATATTTGGGCGTTTGTGAACCATCCAGTCTGTTGCATCAACCACTCAATTCTACTTGTAGTGTGAGAACAGCCGCAGGCTGTACAAAAGTAAATGTACATGGCTGTCTTCCACTAAAACTTTTATTACGAAAGAAGCAGAGGGCAACATTTGGCTCGTGGCTATAGCTTGCTGACATCAATAGCATAATGACCCAATCCAAAACATTCCAAGCAGGGAAGATGATTTAGGGAAGAAAAAAAATGGAAGGCTTTTACTGTCATATGGCCTGAACTTAAACTCAAATTTCAGAGAGGAGTTCAGTGATCTTGTTAAATATCACTGAGTCAGAAGCCGTCTGTATCACAGATAACAACACTAGGTTACTTGAGGCCATTTGAATAGAACCAAATGTAGATATACAGAGAGAAATAAATCCTGCCCTCTCCTTATAATTAATGCTAATACTTCTAGACTGTCTTGGGTCAGCGTGAACTAGATCTCAGCTGTTCCCTCCTTCCTGGCTTGATGAGATCATGATACAACTTCATCTTAGAGTAATTTTAGATCTTCTGCTAAAGTGAAAAAGACTCTTTGGTTAGCAGTACATCAGGAATCTCCACATGTGACCACGGTCCCCTGGGTCTTCAGTATGAGAGACCACTAGTTTGTCTGTGACCCATCATTTCTGATAGATTGAACGATGGATGGAATCTATAGAAGGAGGCAAATATTGAAGAACATTCAAACCACTGTATAATAGTGTAAGTTGCTAGAGTTGTTAAGTTGTGAGAATGTAGGGTTCAGGAATTGCTTTTGAGGGAAAAGTAGAAATGGATGACATGCTGAGTTGGCTGGTCATTTTCTTTTGTGAGGAAACTTCTTTCAGAAGACATGAGAATGTCAGCATCGATGATCAAATATGATGTGGGTAAAAATTGGTTAGCAATTTAGTGTTTTAATTTGTGGAACTTTAATTTATGGAAATTTAATTAATTTCCATTTCACATTTGGGGAAAGGAGCAATGTCATCATGCTAATTCTTTTATATAGAGAGCATGTTTATTTGTATACTTTATATTCTAAAGGGGTAAATTTGGAGCCAACAAATCAAAAGTGAGTATAATAGTATGTACTTTATATGCATGTTGATTTTATCCATTGTTATGGAGGTTGGGCTGTGAGTTGTCATATTTAGGAAATAAAAATATAGAAGGTCAAGTTAAATTTGAATGTCAGATAAAAATGAGTCATTTTTAATTATAAAAGTTTGGTATAGAATGCCGTATTTGAAATATACTAAAATATTTCATGTGTATTTGATATTCATATTTAACTAGATGGCCTGTATTTTACTTGGCAACCCCAGTGGAGGGTCAGAAGATAAAAATTGAGAAAGACTAACAAAGGTGACAGCTAGAATATGCTAGTGTCCGAATACTAGCACCCACCCACTTGGAGCGACTATTAAAAATTCTGATTTGCAATGAACCCTGGTGGAGTAGAGGTTGGGTGCAGTCCACATGTATTCCAAGGTCCCTGGGTTCTAGTAGTAGGGGCTGGTGGGAAAAACTAAGATGAACAAATATAAAATAAAATAAATGAAGTGCTTTTTCTTCCTCTCTCTTCTTACCTGCCTGCCTCTGGTCTTTTCTGTCTGTTTTCTAAAAACAACAACTCTGATTTGCAGGCCTCTGACAAAGAATCTAAACCAGTTGGCTGGGGTGGAGTTCAGGTATTGGTATTTTTTAAACATTTTCCAGTTAATTGTGAAAAGCTTCAAGGCTTGCCGTTCTGCAATATTCACTTGCTGGTGCTTTCTGGGAGCCGGCGTTTTTAAAGAGGTAGTTGTCTGGTATAGATACCACTACCCTCCACTGGTTGAGACTCTGTAAGAGTTTTGCCCCCTTCATTGGGTGGTTGGGTGCTGCAGAGGTTGTCTTAGTCTTACTTATGTATTATCCAACTCCCTGCCTGGAATTCCTTCACAGCGCAGTGTAACCAAGCTTAGCAGAAAAGTGAGACCAACTGATTTATTTGGAAATAAGGAAACTGATTCGGGGGAATGTTTCAGCCCCAAATCTTGTAGCACTTCCTTTCCAACTTTCTGTTCCCACTCAGTTCCTCAGTTCTCCCACAATTTAGTGTTTCTTTCTGAATGACAGAACTTCAGAGTGAAAAATGACTTTGGAAGAAGTCACTTGGTTCCAAGTACTTGGAATCCATTCCAGCCTTGATGTTCACATCATCCTATGGTTTGACGTTGATGTCTGTGCTTTCTCTGCTACAAGAGGGGCAAAATCAGAGTTTGGGATAAACAATTGTGGAACTCAGCTCCTTGATGTGGTGGACCACGTGAGCAGTCGTGGTTTCCTGGGCAAAGGGAAGCTTTCCTCTGAGGTGACAGAAAAGCTGGAGAATTCTGTGATTTATTGGAAGGTGCGGGGAGCAGAGAGTTGGTGTTTAGAGAAAGCAGCATAGTCTCTTAGAGAAAAGACCCCTTCTGTGGAGAGGAGATGTTAGACTGTAGGGGGAAATATAAACTCAGAAAACTATAATTTGATTGTGAAGATTTTGTTATCAGGGCAATAGCTGGTATAGGGGTTTCAGCTTGAAGCCTTGGTTTTTCTTGAAACGACTACTCCTTTTCCTGTAGTATTGTGTTATGTTTTCTCCCATAACAGAAAAATAAGACATGGGTAATTTCCACCTTTAAAAAAAAAAATTGTCATGTTTTGATAAACAGCAGCTCAGATTTTCTTCCTCAGGCAGAGTTAGTTGGTGTTTTTTAGGGAAATCATGTGGAAAAACCTGGGCATGACATTTGAGACTGGCTGAGAAAAATTGCACCAGATCATTTAACAAATAGTTGAAATGGCAGGATGGAGAACTGAAATGAAAGAAGTCTGTTCCCCTAAGTCAGATCTCAACAGATGGTTTAACACTACGAGTAGGTACATGTGGCATATATATATATATATATATATATATATATATATATATTATTATTATTATTTGCAAATAATACTAATGCAAAAATTATCTACTTATTTTCTCATAAATATGTATTTTTAACTAGAAATGTGCTTATTTAATGTATCACTTTGGTGTGATTATTTACTTTGAAATGTGGACCAACAGTGCCCACCAGGCTGCCTGTTTATCTTTTGGGGATATATCCTGTCTCTTGAGAATTAGATTAGGATGTTAGGGTAGAATTTCACCTGCCACTCACTTGAGTGCTCTCTCTCCCTCCCTCACTCTCAGTATAAACCGTATTTTCTAAGAACTGTTACTCACCTAGGTTAGCCTAACAGATTAAAAATAATAATAATAATAAAGGAATAGTCCCTATGTCCACTGGACTTCTCTCAGTTAAATGTCTGTGTTTCATAGACTCCCAACAGTGAAGTGCCAAATGTCTTACTTTCTAATTTCCAAATCTAGTCAGTTCCAGTTAAGAGTTTCGTGTCTCTTATCCTTAATTTGCAATTTTATATGAGCTCATACACATTATTTTCGATGGTCAAACTTCAGTGAGTTTTATAATAGTTGATTCTCTATTTTGAGCCTCTAAATTATCTACATCATTTAATTCAAAATCAAGTTTCTCCTGGAGCCTGCTTTTAGGAATCTTTCCTCAACCGTTAAGTTGATTTATGTACAAGGAATGCAAAGTTTTTCTAAATGTTTTCGTTATTAGAAAGTCATGCAAAAAACCATATATATATAGTTTGTAACCAAATATAAAAAAAAATTATGTTATCTAAGCTCCTGGCTTATCAGTTCTATTATTATTTCATCAGGGAGGATTTACTGAAAAATAGACAGACTTCTTGTTTCTATTGAAAAAATATCTATTAATGATCACTTCAGACCAGAAGGAATGTGGTTTGTTGGTAATTATAAATTTTCTTTGTTATGAACTTGCTATATTTGATACTGTTTTACAGTTTAGGAGTTACTTTTTTTTAAATCTGTGTATCACTTGAGAATTATCAACAACCCAAGGAAATTCTGAGTGACGGGTGCAGGGTCATTATCTCCAGTTTATGCATGAATAAAATGAGGCTCAGAAAGTGTGAGGTGCCAAAGGACCCAACAGTTATTAAGTAATGGGTATGGGGTTAAAGTCTGGTCCTTTAAAAATACATTTACAAGAAATGTAAAATTTCAAACATGTATAAGGTAAAAAAGAATCGTATGGTGAAACCCCTTGTACCCACCATCCTAAATTCAGTAATTGTCAATATTCTGCCATCTTATATCATCAAATCTTTCACCCACTCTTACCCCCCACATGATGATGACGATTTTTATAGTTTCTTAAAGTTTACACTCAGCGAAAAGCACAAATCTTAGTTGTCTAATTTTAATAAATGTATATATACTCATATAACCTATACCTCTATCGTGATTATTCCAGCTCCCCAAAAAGTTCCCTCCTACCTTTTCTCTATCAACTCCTCATCGTCCCTTGGTAACCGATGTTATTTTTTTCACTTGAGATTAGTTTGCTTGTTATTGAACTTTATAGTAGCAGAATCAGTTCAATGCTATTTGTTGAGATGGAGCTCTAACTCCATCTTATGGTTACAGAAAGATGATTCCTTGAATGATACCTGAGAAAACTCAGACTGGCTTCATCGCATTATAACCTGAGAGATGAGCAGTTTTTCTTTAAATAGGAAAGATCTATAATTCCCTCCAGTGACAGGACTGTTTCTGTTCTGTAGGTTAATAGTGGAGGAAATGTACTAAGAAATAATTGGCTTGTATTGAGCTGAGGCATTTGCTTATAAGGGATGGGTTGCAACCCCTCAGGCCCCTTATTGATTTTCCCTAGTGTATTTGCCTATATGTTTTTGGAGGCCTCTTGATCAAATTCCATTTGAGGTTGTGCTGATTTTTTAAGGTTAAGTACTGATAATTGTAAAATCTAGAAAGCCATTTACCTGTCTCATCATCTTTAATGGGATTACTTAATAATTCAGTTTTGCTAATTAAGTAGAAGAGAAATGATCAAAATACTGGTTAAATTTCTGTACCCAGAGCTTGCATTTAATTTCATTTCATTTAATTTAAAAGAAATCAGTGAGGATTCAACAGTAGAATTAGATCCAAATGTGTTTTTCTTCTGTAGGGAATTGTCTTTGAATTCTTTAACTCAATTATCTCTATTTTAGGAGACAGGACAACATAGACCAGAGAGGAAAAAAAAAAAAGAGGCAAAATTACCCTTTTAGCTTTTAGGAAAGAAATTATATGGGAAAGACACTTAACTAGACCAGCAAACCCAAGGATGAACTAATTTATAGGTATATCTGCCACTGAACAGGTGACAATTTCTTTCCCAAAGAAAGTTTAAACACTTACATTGCTGAATTACTTGTAGATTTTTTTTTTAACCGATTGGAAAGAATTAGCTTCAGCTTCATTCCCTTTGCTTTTGTGTTATGTGTGAGTCGATACTGAGTGATTCTTTGCCCCATATGACATTTGAAGGATACGACTGGCAGCAGCTCATCATTGCCGAGGTCCCAGTCATTCATTAGGAGATATGGTGTGGTAATCACCAAATCCTAACAGATTATTAGCTGGAATGCTTCTAAAAGAGACACTGTTCTGTATTATGGCCTCAGTTGCCCTGAGGTTCAATGTATAATAGAAAAGTAGGCTAAATGCTGATACTTCTCCTTTATTTACCAGTTTTAAAATGAGATAGCTGGACTCCTCCAAGGATGACCAATACTTTTTTTAAGATTATCATGAACTTACAGATTCAAACACATTTAATATGTTTCAAAACACACATGCTATGTTTCAAGCTATTTGCAGTCATTATTACCTCTTCAAAGTGGTTCTCGCACTGTGTGTGTGATGATCTATCATTTCTCATCCATTTATCGATTTTCTGTTTATTTAAAACATATGATCCTTCTAGTCTCGGAAAGACAATATGTTCAGGCTTATTGTAATTTTTTGTTCTCAGACCTGGAATTGGCCATTTTCCAAGGATCTGTTTCCTTTTAATGGAAACAGTATTTCAAGACACAGTAAGACCACTGGGGATGGTGATTGATGCTTGATTGGTCATTATTTCTAAATCTTTTCAGAGAACAAATTAGGAAAGTAGGAAATTTTACCTTTAAGTAAACTGCTTCATGAGTTCATACTGATCCAATTCAATTTGAAGATATTAAAAAATGATTACTTGGACAAGTATGGAGTTTACAACCAAGGATTGTAAGATAACAGAGAAGAGGTTAAGAAAATAATTATAAAGTCATAAAAAATAGAATTGCAAAGGAATCCTGAAATATTAGATGGTCTGTTTTTCTGCCTACTTTTTTTGTCCTTTCATAAAAAGCTACTTTTGAGCATGACTAAGTAAAGAGGTTGAAGAAGGTGAAGCGCACATATGAGTCATTGGCTGCAGCAGTAGGGAGATGGCTGAAAGCCTGGATGTAATGAGATTTACGTGGAGTAGAGATCAGAAAGCACATTACAGCAGTTCAGATATAGAATCTGGTCCTGAACAAATCACCTTTGTTTGACTGCCCCCACCACCTTCAACTGTTTTATAGTTTCAAACTTATTTTTCGAAAGAGGTTTTTAATCTCTAGAGATTTGATGTGTGAAATCAAATCATAATTAACTGCCCAGCAGCCCTTCATCCTCACTGTGGTTCTGGTTTTCCATATTGGTCGAGAGCGCCACGTCATCACGTTTTTAAAAAAGAATTTATTGAAGTAACTTTGATTTTCAAAATAATATAGGCCTATATGTGCAGGTTCATCATTCATCAAATATATAACAGCATACCACGCCCACCACCAAACTGCTCAAAGTGCCCCCCTCACTGTCCACTGTCCATTGGACCACCCCCCCTGCTTGCTCCCATAGCCCCTCCACCCTCACGTCCCCTGACCCCTTCCCTGCTGGTAACCTCAATTCAAAGTCCAAAGGCTGGATTTTGTATTTGTTCCTTTGATTTGTTCTTTATGTTCTACATATGAATGAGGTCAATCTGGTATATGTCTTTCTCCTTCTGACTTACTTTCACCCAGCACAGTTCCATCTAGCTCCACCCATGTTACCACAAATATCCGTGTTATCTCTTTTACCAGATTTCTCCTATTGATCTTAACTCTGTGTCTATTTTATCATTTAACCTAAGGCAATATGCAAATTTATTTGACTAGCATTCTGTACTATACAGGGTGAAGGCAAGAGGCCCTGGATTTCCATGTGTCCTGGTTAACAGAAGGTATGTGTGTCCTTGTTACACAGCCCGTATACTGGGCAAAACACCACGTGTGTGCATGTTATCATAACCAGCGATGCAGACCTAAATTATTTTACTTGCTCCAGCTCCATAAAGAAAATCAGAATTAAATGCAGTTTTTTTGTTTTCTTTTCTTTTGTTTTTGCTTTTCAAAAACTTTGCTCATACAGGTTTAAAAAAGAGAATTGTTTTTTGATGGGCAAAGGTGCAAATTTATCAGCAGTTAATTATAAAATATTAGCAAATTCCATTTTACTATTATTATTCAGAATCTGCCTTCTGCCATTGTTTTTATTTAACCTAGATGTTAATTTTTAAAGAGGAAATGTTAACATTTGGAAATAAACATCAGTAAAGTGCACTGCTGTAAGGACTGGTTTTCTTTTTATATTTCAACAGCAAATAGCTTAATAACCTCCCTTTTGGGCCATGGAATCCAGTGGATTAAAGGTATAGAGACTGGCCTTCATTACATCTAAAAATTTCTACACTGTGAAAGACAAAGCCAAGAGATCCTAATCATAAGATAGGCCAAAGATCTTTATAGAACCTCACCAAAGAAGATATCCAGGTGGTGAATGAGCATATAAAAGATGTTCCATATTATATATCATTAAATTAAAACAACAGAGAGATACCACTGCACTCCTTTGAGACTGGCCAAAATCCAAAATATTGACATCAAATGCTCGTATGGAGGTGAAGCAATAGGAACATTTACTGCTAGTGGAAATGCAAAATGGTACCATTACTTTGGAAGAGAGACTGGCATTTTCTTATAAAACTAAGCATAATCTTGCTATCTGATCCAGTAATCATATTACTTAGTATTAAAATACAAGAGTTGAAAACATATCCACACAGAAAACCTGCATATGGATGTTTACAGGAGCTTTATTCATCATTAATAAAACTTAGAAACAACCAGTGTGTCCTTCAGTGGGTGAATGTATAAATACACTTAATATTTCCAAACAACAGAATATTATTTAGTGCTAAAAGGAAGTTATCAAGCCTTGAAAGATATGGAGAAAACTTAAATATGTATTACTAAGTGTGAGAAGTCAGTCTGAAAAGGCAATATACTGTATAATTCCAACTATATGACATTCTGGAAAAGAGAACTGTAGAGACAAATTATCAGTAGTTGTTAGGGCTTAAGAGGGAGGGAAAGATGAATGGGTAAATCCCAGAGGACTTCTAGGACAGTGAAAACACCGTATGGTATCATTATGTTGGATATACTTGATTATATCGCTATCCAAACCTGTAGAATGGACAAAAGTGAACCATATTACCAACCTGGACTTTGGGTACTAATGATGTGTGAGTGCAGGTGCATTAATTGCAACAAATGTACCAATTTTGTGGGAGATGTCAATAATGGGGAAAATTAAAAGCAGTTGTGGCAGCAGAATATACATGAGGTACCTTCCCTTACTTTTTCTTCGTACCTAAATCTGCTTAAAAAAATAAAGTCAAATCTAAAAAGTTTTGGAGAAAAGATGAGATAGAAACAAATTGGAATTCTTGAGTTTCAAGATTACTCATTGTTTCTTGGAATTAATAAATTAGGAAAATATGGAATAGAGGTGAAGAATCAACAGAGTTGAAATTCAGAGCTGGGGACAATATTTAAATTCCATATAAATACACTTAATATGCCCAGTGCCATACTTGTTATACCAGAAGTTCCAGACTCAAGTCTTTTGCAGGGATAGCTCCAAATTTATTATGGAAATGAATGGAATCTTTTAGCTTTTTTTAATACTGGACCATATCATTTCTGAAATGAGCATTAGTTTCATAAAGGTTTCTCCAAAAACAAAGTGTTACTTGGCTAGGCATTTAAAGGCATAGAAACAACTAGGGAATTTACATTCTAAGTTAGATCAGTTATAAATTTAATCAAAATATAAAATGTCAAATAACTGAAGTAAAGTAAAAACGAGATGTTAGAAGGTAACATAGTGCTACTAATGAAATTACTTTCTCCATCATCATTAATGTTTCTTAACAGAGAACCATTTGTGGCGTGTTCATAATTTATAGCATAGTGGTAGACATTCATTGAAATGAATGCATGGGTGAATGGATGGATAAATTAATGTATTGTTCAAGACTAGAGAACACTAGATATTTTAAAGTAAATATGATGGGTTTTTTTTTGCTTATTAAGAGTGTATCACTTATGTACAGTAAAATACACAATTCTTAAATACAGACTCTCTAATTTATTCTGTCTATGCACAGAAGTACCTCCAGAGAAAGATCTGGAGCATTTCCTCTCCACTGAGCTTCTCTCTTCCAGTCTTTATCACCCACAGACTTCTGTCACCATGATTTTATTCAACCTGTGTTTGAACTTCATATAAATGGAATTACTCAGGGTTCCCTTTTGTGTTAAGATTCATCCATATTCTTGTTTGCTACTGCATGTATCAACAGTTCATTCACGTGCATTTCTGTATGTTGTTCTTAACGGACATATGGATTATTTCAAATTTGGACCTATTTTGATTGAAGTTTCTATGAACATTCTTAGCTTTGCCTTTTGATGGACATAAGCATTCACTTCTCTTGGACATATATTCAGGAATAGTACTGCTGTGTCATAGAATATTATTACCTTTAGTAGATACTGTCAACCCTTTTTTCTAGAGGGTCGTATCAATTTTATTCTGACTAGCAATGTAAGAGAATTTAAATGCAGATTGTAAATTGTTTTATAGGCTTCAGTAAAGTTCAGTCAAAATGTGTAGAGAACTTGGTCATTAAAACCCAAGGGAGGGAAGAACGGGATATGTTTTCCCTCAGTGTTACTATTGCTTATTTCCAGACTCTGAACCAAGCCAGTAGTCATTCAGTCATTATTTGCATGGATCCTGAGGTAAGTCCATAAGAAAGTCCATAGGAAAGAAGGTAAATATGAAGGCAGAGTATAGTGGCACCCAGTTATTGAATTCTGATCCTTAAAGATATCAAAGCTCCCAGATTTACCATTTGCCAGTTTCATGGTATCATTTATTCCATAATTCTGAGAGTCTGATTTCTTCCAAAAACTCTTGTGCATCTCTTTTGTACTGGATAAAATCAAGGATGTCAGGCAAGGCAAGTAATAGCACACTGACTGGTCCAAGGATGGGCTAGTGACTGAAGCTTCTCTCTGTTCCCAGTAGGATGTATTTGAGGACTGCACAGTGGTGACTGGAGCCTGTGTAGGGCTCTGTGGCCTGGTTGGGGGGTGGACTAAGGTCAAGTCTCTACCATGCAGGACAAGATTCAAGCAATGAATGAATGAATGAATGAATGCTTTCCAATACATTCTTCAGTTTGACCCTTTGATCAAGGAAGATCTTTTTGGGGGGTGGGGTGGGGTGGATGATCAGAGAGAGTCACAAAGCATGACCATGAATAATTTGAGTCTGGAAATAAGTGCAGTGTGACTGTTGGGCAAACTTCCTACATACCAGATATTCTTACTTAATCCTCATTACAACTCTGTGAAATGGGTTCAGTAGCTCCTTGAGTAATGTTTCATTCAGTGTCTTTTCTTTAATGTTGACAATAAAAAAAACAATCACAGCAATGTTAAAAGTAATTCAGGGACCTGATTTTATTCTGTTCTCTTAAAGTTGCGGTTTCTGAGAACCTACTGATGATGCCAAGTATGGTTTTATATACTGAGTAGCCCCGTTTCACAGATAAAGAAGCCAAGGAAGAGAGAGAAGACAAAGCGCTCCAACATCACATTGCTAGAGCGGTAGAGTAGGGATTTTAACCTAGATGTATGTAGAGACAGGGTTGATAACCACTCACCGCATGACAGCTTCCTGTTACCTGTGGTGCTTTGAACTTTTAAATTCATGGACTTTATTTCTTGAGTTTTATGGAAGTTGGTTATTTGACGTGAACATTTCAGTGACTTTTGCATATAATTTCTCCTGAGATGGCAAAAATGTAGTCTGAGGATAGTATAGAGATATTAAAATAACCCCTAGACCTCAGTATTCAAAAAGAAAAATTTTAACCAAATGTTATCTGTAGCAGAAAGTCCATAAATTGGCAGTCAAACATATTACTCGATCATGTCTGTATTTTTACATAAGCTATGTGTGTATGCCATGAGAACTAGACAATAATTTTGAAGTCTGATTTGTGAATTAAAAAATCTTTACACTCAGTTACGAGCACCTTCATGTGGCATGTTCAGTCGTAGGTCCTGAACATATATTATCCTTAATCTCTGAAGCATCTTGACCTACCTTTTATTAGAGTTCGGATCCCTGATTTTTCAGCTGAGGAGCTTGAGGGTTAGATAGGCTGAATAACTGCCCAGAGTCATCCTCCCTAGAGAACATCCACCCTGGGATTTGAACCAAGCCTGTTCAACCCCAGGGCCCATGGTATTTCCACGAGAACATTGCTTCTACCTGAGCCTGTAGGAAGCACTAAATTTCAAAGAAATTGTCGCATTGCGATAACATAGTCTACCTTATTTTTCCCACCCATTTTTCTTTTAAATCTGGGACTTCAAATTTCCAGAAGAACAATTTTGAATTGTAATAGATGGCATTGTTCACTGTCTCAGCATTTTAAAATTTATTCTGATTTTATTGTCTGTAGTCTCTATCTAAATACAGGAAGTGTTAGTCCTAAGAATGCTAATAGGCCTCATGTAGTTGCCACTTGTCAGCAAAAAATCAGTCACTGTGGAAACCAAGTAGGAATCTAGATAAATTAATAAAGCAAGTAGCCTAAGAAATGGGACAACTTGATGTAATTTCATCAAAGTAGTATAGGAGATAAAAGAGAATCAAAGACATAAAGCTGGAGTTATGCAGTTAAACTATATGTGAACAAAATAATACAGGCTATATACATTTTATACTTATCTGGGTCTGTTTTATCATTCCACAACATTGTGCAATGTATGGTGGTGTGACTGACAAGGTTTACCTAATTTGTTAATACATTATTTAACATTTTGACCTCAACATTTTTACTTTAAAAGAATATTATAGTTATTTTAAAGGCAAATAAGTTAAAAACACCCAAAGTCTCCTGCTACCTACTCCAAGGATTCAGTTGCCATTCCAGTAACCGAAGAGACACTAGCAATGTGATATTGGAAACTGAACATTCCAGATGTCATTGATATGAAAGCCATACATAACAAGTAGAGCACGCAACAGAAAATTTCCCATTGCTCTGAGTCAAGGCATCCCTGAAGAGTGTCCTTTCAACCTAAGACTTAGGTCACCTCTTCTTTCAGTAATTGGGTCTTAGGAAAATTACTTCCGCTTAGGAGTACATGTTAAAATTCATTTGTCTAACAAGTAATGAACTGCATAGGCAGAGAAATGTTAGCTGTGAACATGGTACTGCAGAGAGTGGGCAGTGTCCAGGGGTCTGGCAAGAATATATCCAATAGCACAGCCCTGGGCCATCAACCCAAAGTGAAGTTATTCTCTCCTTGGTGATCCAATAAGTGTTCCAGTTAGTGACATCCAAGGGGTCTGCTAGGCATTGTGAAGTGCCAGAATTCATGGGCTTAGTGTTCTATTATATATCAGATTCTTGCATTTTTGTGTTTAAATATTTAGAGTTTAAAGCATATTAGACATGGTGACTGAAATTATAACATTCACAGGTCTTGAGAGCTCTTTATCTAAAACCCAGAGTTGAGTAATCTGTAGTGTTTTGAAGCTATGGTAGGGGGAGCACAGGACAAGCTGTCTTGATTTCTCTAACTTGGAGTATATTATCAGTAATATGAGTGGATGGGAAAATTTTAATGTTCTTAGTAGATGCTGGCAAATTACCAGATAATAAATGTAAATGGTGGTTTCTTTGCCCTGGAAATAGCATTACAATTCTCATCTTGTTTCATAAGAAAATGAGTCTTATTGCGTATCTTTTTAACTGATGCCTTTCTTCAAGCAAAGCTTGTCTGAATGCGTGCTTCTGTCCATTTGGTTTCAGTGATCAGTCATAATGAGCTTTAGCATACTTCTCACATACTGTAGCAAAATGTATGAGCACCTGCCACTGGCAGATGTATCCTGGGTGCAGCCAGGCTTACAAAGATGGAGCAGGAGTGTATTGCCCTTAAAGAGCATCCAGTATTAGGAAGAAAATATACATGTATATTTACTCTGATCAAGGTGGGCTAAGGAAGCCCAGGAGTTGCTGAGCAAATATTAGGAAAATTAAGATCTGTAATCCATAGGAAATGACTTCATCCACACAGGTTTTAGAGGAACAATGGGATTTAGACTTTGGGAAGACAGTTCTTGTTAGAGGAAACACACAGAGTGCACAAAGAGTAGGGATGTTTGGGAGCATTGCAAGAAGTCCTGTATGGTCGAAGATTCCAAGAAGCTATCAAGGAGGATCAAGTTGAAAAGTTAATTGAAACCAGATCATGGAGAACCTTTAACATTGGGATAAGGAATTTGGAATTTACTCTCTCCTTAGTTTCAAATATTAACTCAAGTGTTTTAACTGAAGATTAGATTATTAAGCATGGCTAGTAATAAAGAGTAAAGTAAAAACAACTACTTTCACACAACTGCAATATCTGTGGGATGCGTCAAAATGACATTTTGTGCTTGAAAAATTTCCACAGAAGCAGTGTTAAATCTATGCATAAATCCTCCATTCAGATGAAAATCAGCTACATCACTATAGCACACACACATTTTGATTCATCCTTAAGCTCAGTGATATTAGAATCTACATTTCACAGCTTTTTTTTGGGCCAGGTGGGTGGTGCTAAAATGCCTAATATCCTATTTCTCTGGCAAACAAGCTGGTTTATTTGAAAGCTGAGTCATTAGCTCTTTTATCTTTCTTCCAAATTTCCTACTTAGCATTTTCCCTTCGTATCAAGCACTTTGTAAGCAATGAGGTGGCTCATTGATTTAATAAGAAAGAGTAACTCTATTTTTTTCTCTGTTAAAAGGAATTATTTTAGTGTATCTGTGGTATGTCTGGGAAATATTCTAAGCTGATATTTTTAGCTATTGGAGGCTGATAAGAGAACCATCTGAATTTTATCAGGTAGGCTTGAAACTTTTCTTTTGATAAAATCATTGGTGAAAAGGGCCATCTTTGTATTCTGTGGCTAATAAGCTTAATTAATTAGCTAACACTTGAGGCTTATGTGGCAGGGTCTGTAGTTTGCTTTGCTCTGTGATTGTGTCTTGAAATAAGTAATAAATAATTATAACAATAGGAAGCACTTAATAGTTTCAAGTACTATACATATATGTTCTTTAATCCTCAGAATAATGATAAAAGTTGGGTGCTCTTTCTGTCTACATCTGTACAGATCATGAAACCGAGGCACTTGGAAGCTATGCAATGTACCCAGGGTCCCATTATTGGTAACTGACTGAGCCAGCATTCTAACCTAGGCACGTAAGCTTCAGGGTCTTTACTCTTGATCTCATTAAAATCCAAAGACACATTGACAAGCAAACATAGTATGTGTCTAAGTATTTATGGCTATTTATTTTGTAGTGCTTGAATTTAAGCTTTAAATTTAAGAGATATCACTCCTGGACTCTGAAGTTCACCTGTAAGTCTGTAGCGCCCCTCCCCCCCAAGCAGTAGAGAATAATTGAGAACAGAGAGTAACATGACCAAATAATGTTTTAAGAAATACGGCTCTGATGACAATGAAAGGTGGTTTGGAGAGAGAAGGACTGGGAGCAGGGAAATCAGGAGGCAGGAGGGCAGGTATAGATAATCTAGATCAGAGTGGCAAAAAGAGAGCAATATCTAGGAAAGATATTTTGGGTGCACCCTGGTGACCTATTGGATAAGGCCTCCAGATGTGCTCCACATAAGTCCCAAGGACCAGGGTTCAAGACCCTGAGCCTGGGGGAGCAAACAAGATGAACAACTAATAAAAGTTTCTTCCTCCTCATTCTTTCTGCCTACTTGCCTTCATTCCTGCCTACACCTTTCCACAAAAGAGAGAGACAGAGACAGAGACAGAGAGATTTGGAAATGAAAAGTGAGAGGACTTGGGGTGAGTTAAATGGAAAGGTCGTGATTAAAAGTGTTAAAAGCAACTGAAGTTCTAGCTTCATTTAAGGATAGACAGTAATGCTATTAACTACAATAGAAGACAAAGAAGAGAAAAAGACAAGAATAGAAAAATAATGGCTTTGAATTTCAGACTCATTGAGTTTGACGTCTGTGTCATCTATTCCAGTGAAGATGTCTGGTTGAGAGAAATGCAGTCTGGTCAGGAAGTGAGCATTGGAAAGAGAGATTTAGCTGTTTCTCACAAATGATAAGTTGAAGGCCTCCGACTGAGACAGCAACAACCAGAGGGGGCTTAGAAGGAGAAGACAAGGGCACAGGAGTAACCAAAATAGCTGGACTTCCTATGTGGTGGGACAGTTCCAAACAGTTTCCATGCATTAACTTGCTTAATTCTCAAACATCTCTGTGAAAAAGCCACGTTATTACACTTGAGGAACCACAGAGAAGTAAAGCAGCTCCCACCAGGTCACAGAGCTAAGTTGCTTTCAGTGGTAAATTTCTCCCAGCTAATGAGAATTTTGGCATTAGTTGACGCACTCATGAGATGACTCCTGTGTCACATTTCCTTACTTCCACTTGGAATACATATTGAACTCGTTTAGCAGTGATCTGAGACATCGCCAAATTCTACATTCTCTTTTTAATTTATCAAAAACTTCTCTTGTCTCCTGGTATTCATCGCTTTCTTGTCAATTCTTCATTTTGCCTTCCCTTTTATCACTCCACTAGCAGTGGAGATTTTTGGTGGAACCCAATTTCTCAGTCTTTTTTTTTTTTTTTTTTTTTTTTTTTTTTCACTTCATCACAGTTAATTGTGAAGAGCATTGAAACTACACCAAGTTACCACACTGGGCTCTCTCTGCTAGGCAGGGGTCAGCAATGACAATTTGAGAATCAAATGTGAGCTGCCACTTTTTTTATTAAAGGAAAGGTGCAGGCAGGAATGAAGGCGAGTAAGTTAGCAGACAGGACGAGAGAGGAGGAAGAAGCTCATTATGTATTATTCAATTGTTCATCTTGGTTGTTCCCCCGAACCTGAATCTTCAGTTTGGGTCTATGTCCAGTGACCTTAACCACTAGGACAGCAGAGGGGACACACTAGAACTTCCTCTGTTTTGTAAATAAAGTTTTATTGGAACACAGGCACCCTCAATCACTTACATAGTGTCAGAAGTTGCTACAGCAGCAGAACTGAGAAGTTGCATTCATTGGAAGACTGGCCCACAAAACCATTTAAAATGTTTATTGATCTGCAGCTTCACGGAGAAGGTGCTGTGGCTTGCTCTATAGTATACTGCTTTTGGATGATTATGTGCACAGTATGTTTACAGTGCTTTAGAGTTCAAGGTTCTTTTTAAAACACAAATTATTAGAGATTGAGTAATAGAACCACTGAGTGATGTCTCAGTGAGTATTTGTTACTCAAATTTATTTTGCAGAGTAATAGAACCACTGAATATTTGTTCTTTGGATATAAAACAGAAGTTATCAAAGGAATAATAAAATTGTAGACTCCTTTAAGTAATCTATAATCAGAATTCTTAACTGCATAACCAGTCATCTGAATTATTGTCAATATCAACACAGTTGTTTAATTTGGAAAGAAAATGTATTTGAATGCTTAATAGGTATCAGGTTCTTCCTTATGCTTGGCCTTCAGAATTTAGAGAAATGAAGCATTTTCCTTACCTGCAGATATATTGTGTCAATTTGTAGCAAGTTAGAGAACCCAAATCTGGAATAACTAGCCTATATCATCAACATAAAAGAGATTGAGAAAGATATGTTTTGTACTATGTAAATTATTTTAGTTTATTAGTATATTGACTATATCTGATATTACTTCAATCATATTTCTGAAAAAATAAATGTGCTTAATTCCCATTATTTGCCAAGACAAGAAATATGTAAGGCCAAATAGGATCACATTCTGCTCTGACAATAAACAGTTCTTCACTTGTCCCTCCTGGATGCCCACTGTCCCAGATACCTCTATCTTCCCTTCCTGACTGCTGATCTTATAAGGACTCTCTCATGTCTGGGTTTGCTTTCCTCCACTTTCTCCCAGTGAAGCAGAGTCCTAGAGGAATCTGGCCTTTCACAGGCAACTAAGACCTTCCACACTATTCCAACCCTCCTCTCTGACTTTTCCTTCCCTACATTCCTGGTTTGTATCCTAAATTCTGACTACTACAGTCTATCCTATCCCACCCATCCCTTGATTTCCATATACTTTTCCACATTGTTTGAAATGTCGATTTTCCATCTCTGCTTGTCCATTTTCTGCCTGAATCTCATCTTTCAAATGTTCCCTTTTTTGGAACAACTTCCTCTGATCTGCTTCCCATGCAAACTACATACTCCAAGCTAGAATTAATGTTTTTATACCATGAATATGCAGAACATGTTTTCCGCTTTTGTAACTTAAAAAGTATATTCACATACCTTTTCCTTGAATCGAAGGCTAAACTCTAAATTTCTGGAATTTTTCTTAAAGAAAGGAAGAGAGATAAGGAAAAAGCCTCTATATTTATTTACTTATTTCTTTTGGTTTTACAGTTTGGCCCCAGGTTGTGAACCTGGGTCTTTGGGCTTTACATGGTGCGCATGCCAGCATCTCATATACCTGAGCCACGGGGTGTGCTGCTAAACTCTAAATTTCTTAAGGGAAGGAGCATTGATTTGTTTTTGTTTTTTTGCTTGTTACAGTTCAAAATCTTTAATGTCTGATTTTCATGTCTGTATAATAACTGTATAACTCTCACTGGTGAAGGGACAAATCAATACTTCATGACAAATAGGAAAACTATTTTAGCTTCTTTGCTATATAGTAGCACTATATATCATGTACATATGTATAGTATCTTTTCTATATACTACATATTAGATGTGGTGTGTATCTATTAGCTATTGTTACAAAGTAACCAACAAGATCAGAGAGACATATACCAGAATAGAATTTAGGAGTTTATTAGCCGGCGACCATAAGGAGTAAAACACTCAAATCATACAGTCCGAACCAGGATAGCATAGGGTATTTATAATTTCATAAGTTTAACAAGTGATTAAAAGGTCTACATAAGTAGAGGTCACACCCTAAGTGGTTTACATCACACCCTGAACACCTTAAGCTATCTTGTTTGACATTTAACTTCTTCCTAGGTCTCAGCAGATTAACAGAAAGAAACCCTTCCAGCCAAAGTCTTACCCGGTCTAAGGTTTCTGTTTCACTGCCAGAGGATTATCTAGAAAGCTGGGACCTAAGGACTTTGTGGCTCACCGAGTAACCCAGCAAAAATGAAGTTTCTCTAGTTCCTTGTTTCACTATCTTAGACCATATCTATCTGTCTATAGATATACCTATCAATCTGTCTATGTGTGTATGTGTGTGTGTGTGTGTGTATAAAATGGATCATTTGCTTCCTGAATGAGCCATTCAGAAGGAATCTTTGCCAAATCACTAAACTCCTCTGATGAGATTTCACTGAGACGCTTAACCCAGTACTGGCTGGTATAAGAGACTTTTTTCAAATCAGTCTTTCTAACTTTTCGTTTAAGGAGTAGGATGTTTGGAGTCCTTTTGGTCTTCAAGAGAGTACCTTAAATTAGAACATGATTCCTTTTGTTTGTGTAGATAACAACCAGATATGTATTTTTAAAGTATCCATGTTCTAGTTTTAAAGAGAAATGACTTCTTCCTTTCTCTGGGTTTATTTCTTAACTAGAGCTTTCAGAACTAATCTTTGATATGTGTTGTCATGAGATATAATCAGACTCGAACTGTGTAAGCTTATCACCTGTGGACTTCTGTCCAACACATAGTCTATGTTCAAGGTAAAACAAGATCCAGTATATATTAAAATAAAGTTTAGTTACCCCTTGATTAATTTCCAAGGTTCCAAATAAAATTTACCATATTTTGCCAGGCATAATGTGTTCCCATATATAATGCACACCCACGTTTTGGGCCCAATCTTTCAGAAAGAAAATTTTGTAATTTCATTCTAATTTTTTTAATTTAAATTTTTATTTGTTTATATATAGGCACTTGTTTTTTGTATTATAAAGGAGTTTTAGCTTTTATATGTTAACACATTATGGTACAAGAAATTTTATGTAACAGTTACACAACACAAGCACAGGTACAAGCTACAAGAAGCTCTTTCTGTTGATTCCACAATCCAAAGACACTCTCTGTGGGAGGAGATCCAGTGTCTCTGGCAACTCTATTATCATGCTGTTCAGCATATTTAATTACTGTTAAAACTTACGATGTCTGTATTTTTGTAAATGTATCAGCTAGATTGCTAGCTCATGTCTTTACTGATTTCTAGGGTTACACTTTTAACTCATAAGCATAAATAAAAGATATAAAGCCATTTAAATAGATGCAGAATTAGTACTACTCATGTATTATGTGCATCCTTAATTTTCCCCCATAAATTTGGGAATAGTGTGCGTATATATGGTACTATATTGGTCACCTGGAAATTTGGAATTCACATGTGATGATACACATTTTTCCATTATAACCAAGGTTTTCAAGCTGAATTGAAAACAAATATTCCCTCTGTTTCTGGCTTGATTAACAGATGATTGATTATATCTGATCCATGTATTAAAAGTGGTGATTTTTATTTTAATTTGTTTGAAGGAAAGGTGCAGACAGGAAGAGAGAGGAGGAAGAACCATTTTATTTATTTATTTATTTTCATTGTTCAGACTGGTTCCTCCTGGACCTGGGACTCAAACCTCAGGGGTATGTGGGCTGAGCTCCTTTAGAGCCCATTGCCCGAACCACTGCTATACCAGGGCACACGCTAGAGAGGTCAGTTTTAATACAGAGTGGTAAGTCCCCCATGACAGTTACAGAAGGCACTATATTATGGTTGTTGTCTTTTTGAAAGGTGCACAGAATGGTCATACGAATGTTAATTATAGTTTCAGAACAAGCCAAAACCTTTATTTATTGACATTGCATTCACTGTGAAAATACATACTTTTGTGTAAATTG